>ML811921.1:105601-117917 GCA_009831015.1 Picea engelmannii
TTAAATAATTTATTTTGTATTCACTTTGAATTATAGTACACTCATCACTTCACTTTATTATTTACCTTTTAAAATCCCTTAAACCACTTTGACTACTTTGGCCTTTTGGGGCTTCTAGATGACATGTGAGGGTCCTCCAACTTTGTAAGGCCATAACTCTCAAACCGTGAGGAGTTATGTGACATTCCACATACCACCAAAAATGGCATGACATGTAATATTCATATATAATAGTATTTTCTGAAAATATATCATAATGCATACTGTTACCCATCAAACAAACTTGGTTCTATTACCCAAACCTAGGGTCTCCAACTTCTCATGGACATAACTCTCTAACCGTGAGGAGTTATGTGACGTTCTACATACCACCGGAAATGGCATGAAAAGAACTATATATATATAGGATATTTTCACCAACAATTTCCTTGATCTTCATCTTGTTATTCCACATACAAGCATGGGTCCTCCAACCATTCTTCTAGGATAACTCAATCCACAAAGTGTCTTTCCGTGAGGGCTTTCACCATAAGGGGACCACTTTGGAGTTCATCCATTTGTGCACCTTATCAATAATTATAATACAATAATGAGAGAATGGGTCCTCCAACCATTCTTCTAGGATAACTCAATCCACAAAGTGTCTTCCCGTGAGGGCTTTCACCATAAGGGGATGACTTTGGAGTTCATCCATTTGTGCACCCTATCAATCATGATAAGACAATAATGAGTGATCTATACATTTTTCCAAAAATACATCATATACCAATGAAACCACATCGATCCATCTTCATCATGTATCAATGACAACTCATTGATCCATCTTCATCATATCAATGACAACTAATTGATCCATCTTCATCTATGCATTCTCATCAAGGACAATACATATTATATTACATCAATCATCAATCAATCAATCCTTTGACATCAATCAATCACTTGACATCAATCAATGCCATCAATCAATCAAATCATTGGCATCAATGACAACATGATCCAACACCTTCTACATATTATTCTTTTGATGCATGGCTTATTGATTCTGGAGCATCTTATCATATGGCTAAGGATACAGCCATATTTGTTTCTCTAAATGAATGTAACACCTAGAAAATATTTGGTGGCGATGATTGATCTCTTAGTGTTGTAGGGTCTAGAAAAACTCATGTAGATAATGGTCATTTCAATGATGTATTATGTATTCCAAGTCTTTTCTGAAACCTTCTATAAGTATATTATATCACTCATTCAAGTGAAGGTAAAATTGTAGAGTTTTCACCTCACCAAGTTGTAATTAAGGATTTAAAATATCATAAGAATATCCACGCAACTGGAAATACTAATGCTATTACTAGGTTGTACAAGTTTGATAACTTTGGGTCATCATATTTTCCATCAGTTGTTTTTCTCATAGCGACGACTTGAACAAACTTTGGCATGAGTGGTTTGGGCATATAAAATATTTCTCATTGCATTTCTCATTGCATTTCTCATTGCAACAACTATGTAATCAATAGATGGTGACTGGTCTTCCTCTTGTTTCTTGCAGAGATGGTGTTTGTTTTGGTTGTGTTCTTGGAAAACATTATCAAGAAAATTTTGACAAACGTGCTTCTTGGGACGCAATGACCCCTTTGATGCTTGATCACAATGAATTTTGTGTGGTCCACTTTCTTCTCCTTATTTTTCTGGGTGAAAATATTTATTAACTTTCATTGATAAATTATCTAGACGCACTTGGGTTTACTTCTTAAAACTTAAGAGTGAAGTGTTTGACAAGTTTTTGGCCTACAAGGACCTTGTAGAAAAACAATCTAGACATTAAATTCAAAGGTTAAGAACAAATAATGGAGATGAATATGTGAACAACAATTTGACAATTTATTGCACTGCAAAGGGCATCCAAATACAACACATTGTTTCATATACAACACAACAAAATGGTGTTGCTGAGAGAAAGAATCACACATTAAAATAAATGGCTAATTGTATGATCCAATCTAAGGGATTATGTATTAATTAATGGGAATAAGCCATTAAATGTGAAAATTACATAGTAAATCACACTCCCATAAAGGCTCTAAAAATATAACATCGGGAGAAGCATGGAATAAAATTAATCCACATGTAAGCCAATTCCATGTATTTGGAAGTATAGCATGGGCTCACATTCTTGATGGGAAAAGAAAAGATTTACAACCTAAAAGTTAGAAGTGTATTTTTGTTGGTTATTTTGAAGATGTCAAAGGTTAAGTACTTCTTAAAACTCATTCTGATGAAATTATTATTATAAGAGATGTTAAATTTGATGAAAATCTCTTGGCTTGCAAGACTAATTCAACGTTTGTTCCTTCTTTGGCCTACGATCCATCTTTAGCATTTGTGCCATATTTTGTTCATATTCTGGTTTCTTCTTCTTCAGATGATGACAATAAGGATGAAAATCCACCCCCGTCTTCTCACCTTCCTTCGGATGAGTCCATTGAACATGAACCTGCACCAACACCACAACTTCCCCAATGGGTTTGTTCAACTCGAGAAACAGTTGGTGATCTTATCAGTAATCCTTCATACTAGCGTTGAACATGTTCAAAGTTCTAGTGAGGCTCTTCTCTTTTGGCTCAACTTTCAAAGACTCACAATCCAGAGGCATGTGCAGATGCTTCAGGATATCCATATTGGGATACAACAATGAATGAAGAGTATCATTCTTTAATGGAAAATGATACTTGGGATCTTGTACCTCTTATAAAATGAAGAAAACTTGTCAGATGTAAATGGGTGTACATAAATTAGTATGAATTAGATAGAAGTCTTGAAATACACAACACCTAGTTAGTTTCCAAACGATTCTATCAATTTGTAGGCATTGATTGTATTGAAACATTTTCCCCCATAGCCAAACTGAATTCCATCCACCGTGTTCTTTCCCTTTCTACTTCACATAAATGGGAGGTCCATCAGTGATCCAGATGGGTATCGGTGGCTTCCCACCTTTTCATCTGGCTCAAAACAATTTTTCTGGCATTTCTAGTAATTTACTATTTTTAGCAGTTTTTTCGGGTCCTGAACTTCCGGGGCCATTTTGAGGCCCTAAACGATGTTTTTTTGGGTATGTTTCTCTCGCAAAATAAGATTTACGATGCTATTTTTTCTCGAGCATTGTAGGCCTCGGATAGATCTTTCCAACGAGCTATCGTGCACCCCAAACAAAGATCGTATGCAATAGTTATGACTCCGGGAAGTTGATGGACTAACTTACCCATACAGGGGCCACTTGACTTTTGGCATTTCATCTTCTAGGGTTAGGTTTTTGGTTTCTACCTTCCTGCTTTTGATAAATAAGGCCCTTCGGCCTCTTTTTGTAATCATCTTGGTCACAGATGAGCGTAGCCGCCACATCTCTTATCAGGGATATGCTACCACCATTCTAGCTATGTATTGTTCAACAGTTTTACAGTTTCTCTATTTCATTAATTAATAGAAGTGTGTGTGTTTACTGTATCACTGTGTTCTCTGAAATACTATTGTGCATACTCTATTATTTTCTTCTTACATTTTGTTCCTGCATAAATCCAGATCAGTGGTATCAGAGCAGACTGCTCTTTTGTCATTTTTTTGTGCATGTCATCGACGAGGTCGGGATATAAGGAGTTGGGTCTCGAATTAGTTCAGCTCGAGAGATAAACCCCTCTCTGGTGAAAACAACCGCCCATGGCGAAGGAAAAATGAGATGACAAAGCAGGAGATCCTATCAAGATGTTGCTCGAGGAGGGTCTCATGCGACAACGGAACGAGATGATGGACAATTTTGCGCAAATTCTTCGACGATTGCCGACTGCCACAGAAGGAACCTCAACTAACAATCAATTTGGAGGACCGACCCCTTTCAAGGTACAAGTTAATTTTGATATTCCCTTATTTGAAGGTCAAATAGATGCAGATGCTCTGGAAAAATGGTTGAATCAGCTCGAGGGTTAATTCTCGGTCCATAACTTTTCCAACAGAGAAAAGATTACATTTTCACTTCTTAAGGAGGTCCCCCATGTCAAGGATTGGTGGGAAACCCTCTGCAAACAGAAAGAGGAAAAAGAGGGTAATGAACCCACGCTGTTTGGGACAGAATCCACATGGGCATCCTTCGTTGATGCCCTCAAGGAGAAATACTTCCCTGTGGGGAACTATGACGACCAGTACACAAAATGGGCAACTCTGCGACAAGAAAGGGACTAAGCAGTGACAGAGTACATGAACAACTTCCATACCCTGCGCACGAAGCTCGACATCAAAGACTTTGAGTGGCACCTGGTTATGAAATATTGCAGTGGCCTGCATCGATACATCCGTATCGAGATGGAATTCCTGGACATCTTGTCATTGGGTTCCGCCTACCAGAATGCTGTGAAAATCGAGCAAAAATTTAAGCAAAAGAACAAGCGAGAATTCGGTTCGACAAACCAGAAGCAGGGTAAGGGAAACCCTAGTTCGCAGAACAAAGTACATAGCAAAGATATCTAACCCTCAGACAACCAGCCTAAGCCACAGGCAAAGAAGGGTAACTAGAAGACAAAGAAAGACACTGGAAAATGGTGTGAGCTCCATAAGAGTCCCACACACAACACTGATGAGTGTCGTGTGAAACAATCACTACTTACCGAGATGAAAGCGCCTGAGTCAGATCCAGGATCTGAATCAGAATCAGAGACAGATCATGGAAGGAATATCATTGAAGTAGAACCCAACATCACCATTTCCACCACAAATATCCAGCCCAACGATCTAGAGGAGACAAAAGAAGGGGAGCGCCTCTTCCACTCGCAGATGTGGGTACAAGGGAAGCCAGTACATTTCATTGTTGACAGTGGAAGCCAGAAGAACCTGATTTCAGTAGAGGTCGTCAAGCGGCTGAACCTGCCAACATTGCCGCATCCGCAACCATACAACATTGGGTGGATCACTCCAGGGCGAGACATCCACATTAGCCAGCAGTGTCGCCTACCGTACGGCATCAAACCCTTCAAAGATGAGGTAATGTGTGATGTTGCTCCACTTGAAGTTTCTGATGTTCTTTTAGGACAACCATATATGTGGAAACACCATGCTGTGTATGAATCCAGGCCTCGTAGTGTCATTGTTACTTTGAGAAAACAATGCTACCGGATACCAGAGGTAGTTCCCACTACCGCAGTCTCTCTCATCACAGCTAAGCAATGCAAGAAGGTGATTTCCCAGACCAAAAAATTCATCCTCCTGATGATTCGTCCAGAAAGGAAACGAAAGACCGCGACCACATCTACCGCCTCTACACAGGGTCACTCTGCACAACATAGACAAGTAGACAAGATCATGGAATCATACCAAGACATCTTCACTTCCCCTACCACAGTGGTGCTCCATTGTCAGGTCAAGAATTCCATTGACTTGATACCTGGGGCACCTGTGCCGAACGGGCCAGTGTACAGACGTTCCCTCATGGAAAACGAAGAGATCAAGCACCAGATCAAGGAATTACTCCAAAAGGGGCATATTCGACCAAGCTCCTCAACTTACGGGAGACCGATTGTGCTAGCACAGAAAAAGGATGGGACTTGGTGACTCTGTATTGATTACAAATATTTTAACAAAATCACAGTCCGGAATCGGTATCCTATCCCCTGGATCGATGATCTCCTTGATCAACTAAAGGGATCCAAGTATTTCAGCAAGATTGATCTAAAGTCTAGTTATCACCAGGTCCCAATTAAGGCGACTGATGTCTAGAAGACTGCCTTCAAGTCTCGGGAAGGCCTTTTCGAGTGGTTGGTCATGCCTTTCGGCTTAACTAACACTCCGACAACCTTCATGAGGATGATGGATGATATACTGCGACCATTCACCAATTCTTTTGTGGTTGTCTATCTCGATGATATCCTCATCTTCAGCAGAATGTGGGAAGACCACTTACAACATATTGAGGAAGTCCTTCACACCCTGCGACAACACAAGTTATATTCCAATCTCGAAAAATGATCATTTGGGATGAAGGAAATTCAGTATTTGGGATACATTGTGAATGAACAAGGTGTGCATGTGGATCCGGCCAAGATCCAATTCATTCGCGACTGGCCGACCCCAAGGACCATTACAGATCTCCCCATCTTCCTAGGGTTGGCCAACTTTTATCGCAGGTTCGTGTTGGGGTTCTCTAACATTGCTTGGGCCCTTAGCAACGTGACCAAAGGTGGGGCTAAAGACAAGTTATTTTGGTCCCCTACTCAACAACAAGCATTTGAGGAACTTAAGAAACGCTTGTGTTCAGCGCCCATCCTTACTCTCCTGGATCTGCAACAACCTTTTGAAATTGAGACAGATGCTTCAGATTATGTTGTTGGCGCAGTCCTCACTTAGCATGGCCATCCAGTGGCATATCACAGTGAGACACTTTCAGATACAGTTCGAAAGTACCCCACCTATGAAAAGGAAATGTACTCCATTGTCCAAGCTTACCGACAATGGAAGCATTACATCTTAGGCAAAGAGACAGTTATTCACACTAACCACAAGCCCTTGCAGTTTGTGCAAACACAAGGGAAATTGCAAAATGAACGCCACCAAAAGTGGTCCGCATACCTGCAACAATTTCACCTGAACATAAAATATAAGAAGGGAAGCACCAACCATGTCACTGATTGCCTCAGTTGATTGCCTATGGCCGCACTCACCACAGTGCTTAACTCTTGTGGCCATGAAACCTCTGTGTGGTCTCACTTATATGACAGTGATCCTGACTTTTCGGCCACGTATCGAGCAGTTTGTGCAGACACTCCAGTGACCAATTTTCATCTCCAGGATGGACTATTATGCCACCTAGGCCACCTCTGTTTTCCTTCAAGCGAGTGCACGAAGCTGATCTGGGAAGTGCATTACAGTCGGGTCGCAGGACACTTTGGCACTGAAAAGACAATAGCAGTGTTGCAGAAGTATTTTTATTGGCCAAAGCTCCAACAAGATGTCAGAAAGTATATCAGATCCTGCACTACCTGCGCCATCGCCAAACCATCCATTAAGAAGCAAGGGTTGTATACCCCTCTTCCTGTTCCCAATGGGCCTTAGGAATCTATCTCCATGGATTACATGTCAGGACTGCCTCCAACCAAGCATGGGAATGACTGTGTGTTTGTGGTCGTGGATCGCTTCTCTAAATTGGCCATTTTGTCCGCCTGCAAGAAAAGTATCTCTGCTGAAGCCATTGTTAAACTCTTCTTTGAACGTGTCTGGGTACATTTTGGGCTACCCTAGACTACCATTTCAGATCACAATAGCAGGTTCCTCAAAACATTTTGGTCTAGCCTCTGGTCACTTATGGATACCAGGCTCACACAGTCGACAACCTTCCATCCCCAAACTGATGGGAAGACATAAGTAGTGAATCGCATGATTGTGCATATCCTGCGGATGTATAATTATAAACAACCCCGCACATGGGATGAGAACCTGCTGTATGTTCAACATAGCTACAACAGAGCCCTTCATAGCTCTACCGGCCATAGCCCTTTTCAAGCATGCATGGGGTTTCAACCATTGGCCCCCATCGATGTAGCTCTGCCCATTGACTCCACACAAGCAACATCTTGTCGGGCTCAGACTGAGGTTGAGAAAGCCACCAAATTTGTGGAACGGATCCAACACATTCGCCAACAAGTCCATGACATTCTGGAAAAATCCAATGCCAAGTACAAGCAGCGTCATGACCAGCATCAGGTGCCACACACATACCAGGTGGGTGATAAGGTTTGGTTGCATTTGTAGAAAGAAAGACTCACGGGACCTGATCGCAAGCTACGCCCACTTCGTTATGGGCCATATACTATCACCAAGGATATCGGGGATAATTCTTTTGAATTAAGCATCCCTCCATTTCTTGGCTTGCACCCTGCATTCAATGTTGAGCTCCTTCACCCCTATTTTCCACCATTGTTGGAGACCTCAGAAGTGGCCGAGCAGTTGGTAACAACAGAACTCAATCCTGACTGTTTGGAGAAGGTAATAGTTGATCGGATCACGGATTCATAGGTCAAGGCCACTCGCCAACAACGTGTCCAGCTCTATCGAGTCATGAAGGCTGGGCAGTTCCTGCATCAGGGCAAGTGGCTCACCTGGAGCCAAATTCAGTTGAAATTCCCCCATCTTATCTCGGCACTTGACGCAATGGGGACCATTGCTTCTTAAGGGGGGAGGAATGATCTATATGGGTATCAGTGGCCGCCCACCTTTCCATCTAGCTCAAAATAGTTTTATGGCATTTCTGGTAATTTACTATTTTTAGCAGTTTTATCGGGTCCTGAACTTCCGGGGCCATTTTGAGGCCCTAAACGATGTTTTTTTGGGTATGTTGCTCTCCCAAAATAACATCTCTGATGCTATTTTGTCTCGAGCATTGTAGGCCTCGGATAGATCTTTCCAACAAGCTATCGTGCGCCCCAAACGAAGATCGTATGCAATAGTTATGACTCCGGGAAGTTGATGGACTAACTTACCCAAACAGGGCCCACTTGACTTTTGGCGTTTCATCTTCTAGGGTTAGGTTTTTGGTTTCTACCTTCCTTCTTTTGATAAATAAGGCCGTTCGACCTATTTTTGTAATCATCTTGGTCACGGATGAGCATAGCTGGCACATCTCTTATCAGGGATATGCTACCACCATTCTAGCTATGTATTGTTCAACAATTTTACAGTTTCTCTATTTCATTAATTAATAGAAGTGTGTGTGTTTAATGTATCACTGTGTTCTCTGAAATACTATTGTGCATACTCTGCTATTTGCTTCTTACATTTCGTTCTTGCATAAATCTGGATCAATCAGATGGAGTTAAATATTCCTTCTTTCATGTGGATTTGCAAGAAGACATATACATGGAAAAACCTCTTGGCAAATGACTCCAACATTGTTTTCCACCTTAATAAATATCTCTATGGTCTTAATCAATCTCCTCAAGCTTGGTATGCCAAAATGAACTTCTTTCTTCTTGATATTAGCTTTTGTAGATGTAATTCTGACCCTAATGTCTATACCAGGGAAGTAGGAAGCCATCTCATAATTCTTGTTCTTTATGTTAATGAACTTATCCTCACTGGTAGTGACCCAAAAATTTTAAAACATGTGAAAACCAATGTTAAGAAGAAATTTGAAATGAACGAGTTGGGTTATTTGAACGATTTACTTGGGCTCTGAGTTTTGCAAACCAAGGAAGAAATTTTTCTTTCCCACTCTAAGTATGCTTGTGACGTTCTTTGTCGCTTTCACATGGAAGATTCTAAACCATCCCCTTCTCCTTTCCAGTATGGAGTCAAACTTTTCTGCCACATGTACTCATACCCGTCCCGATATTTCCTTTGTTTTTGGTATTTTTTCATGGTATATGTGAACACCCCATGAAATCCATTGGAAAACATATAAAAGGATACTTTGGTATGTATATGGTACATTTCAATTCGGGATACATTACATTTCAGGGGAGACTCCTTTATTGGTTGGTTTCACTGATTTAGAATGGGATGGGACCACTTATGATCGAAATTATACTGTAGGTTATGTTTACAACCTTGGTTCAGGACCTGTCAATTGGGTCTATAAGAAACAATAAGCTATTTCTCTTTCTTCAGCATAAGTAGAGTATCAAGCAACGGTTAATGCAAGTCAAGAATCCTTGTGGCTTTGGAAGATACTTTCAGAGTTTGTATTCCAACGGAAGCATCTGACCACCCTCTAGTGAAACAATTAGAGTGCCATCAATATTGTCAAATATCCATTTCAACATAAACACAACAAACACATCAGGATACACATTGAATTCATTAGAAATCTCATTCATGATTTAGTTATTGAAGTGCATTGTTTCCCTACATAAGATCAAGTTGTTTACATATTCACAAAGTCTCTTACTTCTAATTTTTCCAAACTTCGATCTATGTTAGGAGTTTAAGAAGTTGTCATTAAGTGGGGATAGGCTCTAATGCCTCCTTCCTTCTCCTATTGTGTGGCCTTTGTAAATCCTTGAATCATATCCAAAGTTGTTCTTAGGGGGGAATGTTAGGATATTAGACACTTATGAGTTAGTTAATATCAACTTGGTCTAATGTTTTGTTAGGTAAACGTGTGTTTATTTAGTATGCATTAGTATGCATTTTTAGTTATGTAATCCAACAATCATGACATGTTCCCGACATAGAATGATATGACGGTTCATATTGTCCTCGATCGTAATAGATACATTGATCCATGGCTTAACACCCAATTAATCCACGATATCTATTTAAAGAGAATGGAGGATCATTTTTCGATGATCGATTGTGAGAAACTCTCTTGTAAATCTCTTTGTAATATTTTCTTTTGCATTAATAAATTTCTCCAAGTGGCCACATTGGTTGGGGCCATGGATGTTTCCCCATAGGGGTTTTACCATGTAAAAACAAAAGTGTGGTGATGTTTGATTTGGTTGTGTGAGTGGTTACTGAAGGTGTTCATCCTTTGTTGGAATACATGTGTTATCGAACATACCAACACTTTCCTAAAGAAGCCATATTATCTTCAATTTGTCCTTCTATTTCTTGAACATCTTTTAAGTTTTTTGGAGATTTATCCCTTAGAAAAAGAACAAATTTTCCTTCAAATGAATTTGAAAATACACCAATTTGGTGTTTGGCTTAGCCGTGACCTTAAAATTGTATTATTGATAAAGAATCACAACACCTCCTTTAGGTCTAATATCCTCTAGAATGTTCATCTTTTGGAACCTCTTATTAAATTCTCTTACAATTTCATTTTATTTTTTCTTGACTTCATTGAGCTTTGCTAATAATATTATAGACCATTCTTTTTAACTTCCCATTGTTACAAAAACAAATCTGTAAATGCATCCCAGGTTTTGATATTAGCATGATTGAGATTCTTTAACCAAACCTTAGCATTTTCTTCTATTGATAATAAAAATATTTTCACTACCTCATCCTCATCCTCAATCTCCTTTTCAATAAGTATATCTTCAAAAATTCTTACATGAGTACAAGATGAGATGACATTATTACATTGGAATTTAGGAAGCCACTTATGATACTTATTTGGCATAGCATTAAGAGCTCCTTGAAATGTTGTGATTTCCAAGACTTTGTATAGATTTTCCTTCCATGATGGCATGATCCTTGTTGAATATTTTTTCCCTATACTATCAAGAAACAAACACCTTATATCTTCAAGAACTTCAAGATTTTATGTACCTGCATCTTGCAATGCCTAGGCTGATTTGTTCCTTAGAATTCACCTATAGACTTTCTTTGGTTGAACTAATGTTGGAGCTAACTTGGATAGGGAACATCTTGTATGATATTTCTTCTTTGAATCTTCTTTCAATGGAGTCACCAAATTAAATATCTCACCAATAGCTCTAAAGTATAGCCATCGGTCTTTGGGAAAGGGACTTGGCTTCTTTGGCAATGGAATCATTTTGTCACCTTGTAAATCTACACTTGACATAAAATGTTCAAGTCCATGCAAGAATCCAAACCTAGGGAAACTTGTTACAAACCATACCCACTATCACTTTAGAAGGATTTCCTTTCACTTTAGGTTGACTCTCATTTGGAACAAAGAAAATTTTCCAATGTGTCATTGCTAAGTTACCTTTATAAACTTCTTCAACAAACCAAATTTACCAATCTCAAAAGATATGATTTACAATGGATACTATTGTGGTGAATTTAAAAGTACATTAGTACCTATCCTTGGGCCAAATGGAGTCAAAACACTTTGAATCTTGAAACATTGAATGATAGGTAATATTGAACCCAAGAAGATGTTTAAAACAATAGTCAATCTACGTTACAACAATGTTTCAAAATCATATTACAACCAAGCATACCAAGCTCATAAACATGCAATAGTGTGTTTATTGCATTTTTGTCCCTTCACATACAATCAAAATTTGAAAATGAAGTATAAGAAAGTGTTTTATTAAAGAGAACAATGCATGTGCATAACATAGGTCATATATGAAATTAGGGAATTAAAAGTAGTTATAAAATCAACATAGTTACCAACATAATGAGAACTATGATCTCAAATGAGAACTTTAACCCTCAAAACCCATATTTTTGCATCAAAAAGACCAAATCAACTCTCGAATAAAAAAGTGGTGCTAACAATAGCACCCTTTTTTTCATGGTTAAATTACAACATTTTTCAAACATGGCCTTAAAAAACTGTATCGTTACTAACAAAAACCTTAAAATCAACACCTAAATCAAAAAGTGGTGCTATCAAGAACATTTTTTTTTCAAA
>ML811921.1:117967-143789 GCA_009831015.1 Picea engelmannii
GGGGGGTGTATTTCAATAATCACCCCTCCCTCCATCAAATCTCTCCCTCCCCTCCCCTCAACACCCACAATGACTGTGGGTGTTATGAATCAATTCCTTAAGAATGGTAAAAACTCAATGAATAACAACCCAGTTCGAGGGGTAAACCTCATTTTACAATATATTCATTGTACCATATGAAACAAGATGATCCTAAGACTAGGTATCCTTGGTATATATATAGGAGACAAATGGTATAATTATAATGAAAGGGTACAATGAAGGGTTCTAGCCTACATACAAATATAACACTAGAAATTTAAAAATTCAATATCTAGGGCTTAGTAAGGGGTTTTATACTTAACAAGGGGCTTTGTCTAGGGATTAACATGCCCCTCCCCTTCAAACAAGTGTTATCCTCAACACTTGACTAATTGCAGGTGTTTATACATGAAGAACTCGTCTTCCCGTGTCATTTCTTCCAATGGTAGGTTCTTCCATTTGACAAGGTGCTCAGTAATTTCTCTGTTTCACAGTCGTTTAATCCTTGTTTCAAGGATTTTTTCTAGTTCTAGTATCATTTTCCCTTCATTAATATCTGGTGAAATAAATTGGAATAGGATATTGTCACTGATTACCTTCTTTAAGCAAGAAACATGGAAGACTGGATGTACATGTGAAGATGGAGGCAAATCCAATTTGTAATCCATACTTTCAATACTTTTCAACACCTTATATGGGCCATAATATTTTGGTGCTAATTTATTTTCCTTATTTTATTGCTTGAGGGAAATCTGTTTATATGGTTGTAGCCTAAAAAATACCCAATCCCCCACTTCAAATTCCCTTTCACTGCGATGTTGATCTGCTTTTTGTTTCATCCTATTTTGTGCCATAACCAAGTTTTCCTTCAATAGTTTGAGAACCTTTTTTTTGTGCTCTAAGTGGTCCTCCACTTCCTGAATTTTGTAGTCCATTACAAGGGAGATGTGATGGATGTAGAAGAATATCTATAAAGTCCCAGAAATGGTGAGATTTTTTATGAAGTATGGAAGGATGTTTTGTACCACCATTTTGCCAAGGGAAACCACTTGACCCATTGTGTCTATTTATTAGATGCAAAGAAATGAATATATCCTTCTAGACATTTATTCACAAATCTCAATTTTCCTATCGGATTGAGGATGGTAAGATGAGATGTGAGCCATTTGAGTACCCAAATAAGAAAGTAATTTAGTCCAAAAATTTCTAGTGAAAATTGGATCTCTGTCACTTACAATAATCTTGGGGATTCCATGTATCTTTTGAACTATTTCCATGAATGTTGTGGTTACTGTACTTTCTTTAAAAGTATGAGAAAGAGAAAGAAAATGGGCATACTTTGTTAGTTAATCCCTACTACCATGATGACAATATTTCCTTCATATTTGGGTAAACATGTAATGAAATCCATTGAAACTTCTTCCCAATGTTGACTTGGTATAGCTAATGGTTTTAGGAGGCTTGGAATATTGATTGTCTCTCCCTTATTTTGTTGGAACACCACACATTTAGAAACAAAATTTTGAGCATCATTTTTAATACCTTCCCAGAAAAAAAATCCTTCTTGATCTTGTGGTAAGTTTTCAAGAACCCTTAATGTCCTCCTATAGGAGAAGTGTGCAATTCCAGAAGGACCTTTTGTTTGAGTTGGGAATTCTTGCATAAATATAGGTGATCATGATACCATAGAAATTCATTCTTCCATACTAATTTATTTAATGCACTAGGGTCCTCTTTTAGTTGTTGAATTATCTTGCATACCTCTTGATCTTGCTTCCATTCTATCCTTGCTTCTTCCACCCAATCAGATTGTAGAATAGAAATAGAAAATATTGAACCCTTTGTTTCTTCTTCTTTCCTTGAAAGTGCATTTGGCACAATATTATCTTTTCCTTTATTGTAGATATTTTTAAAGTGATAACCTAGCATCTTTGTAACCCATTGTTGTTACTCTTCTGAAGATAATTGTTTCAACAAGAAGTACTTAAAACTACCATGATTTATTTTTACTTTGAAGTGTTTTCCTATTAGGTAAGGTCACCATTTTTTAACTTCATGTAGTATGACCAACATTTATTTTTCATAAATTGGTTTAAGTAAGTTTTTCCCTTTATTTTGGATGCTTTAAAAGGCAAACGACCTTCATTCTTGCATTCATTCTTGCATTAAAACTGCACCAATTCCACGGCTTGAGGCATCACACTCCACAATAAATGTTTTTTTGAAGTCAAGTGTGGTTAGGACAAGAGTTGTACATATAGCCTCGTTAAATTTTTCAAAAGGTTTGGCTGCTTCTTGAGTCCAAGAAAATGATTCCTTATTTAATAATGGTGTTAAAGATGCCACTATTTGACCATAGTTCTCGACAAACTTGTGGTCATATCCTATCAACCCTAAGAATCCTCTAAGTTTATTCAAGGTTTTGGGAATTATCCATTCCTACATAGATTTAATTTTGTTAGAATCCACTTTTACACCTTCATGAGATACAATATGACCCAAATATTTCGTTTCCTAGACCCCAAAGGCACACTTGGAAGGACTTGCATAAAGTTCTTACTTTTCTAAAAGTTTTAATACTCTATCAACATGTTGTACATGCTCTTCTCAATATTTGTTGTATATTAGTATGTCATCAAAAAATACTAACACAAATTTTCCAAGGAAGGGTTTGAATATAGAATTCACCAAGCTTTGAAATGTTGAAGGTGCATTAGTAACTCCAAAAGGCATAACCAAAATCTCATAATGACCTTCATGCATTATAAAGGCTATTTTGGGAATGTCTTCCTAGCTCATTATGATTTGATGATATCTCGAATGAAGATCCAACTTAGCAAAGAAAATTTCTCCATGCAATTCTTCAATGAAAAGAATAGGAAACTTATCTTTGATGGTCATTTTGTTGAGTTGTTTATAATATGAACACATATGCCATAAACCATCCTTCTTCGTAACCATCACTACTATTGAAGAGAAAGAATGTTGGCTAGGTTGAATGATGCCTGCCTCTAACATTTCTTGGATCATATGATCAATCTCATTCTTTTTTCAAACAGATATATACAAGGCCTAATTTCAAGTGGTATGCTTCCTGGTTGCAAATGAATAGCATGGTCATGATTTTGATAAAGTGGAATACCCTTAGGCATCTCTCGAAATAATTTGGAATGGTTGTTGATAACTATTTGGAGATCTACTGGAGAAAAGGATATATATGTTTGAACACAACTGAGAACAATTGTGCAATTACACCATGGTGTCCCTTTTTGAGTAATTTTGTCATGCTATTAGATATTATCACCATAGAGGGTTCCTCATGTCTACCTCTAAACTCAATTTCCTTGCATTCTAAGGAAAATCTCATGAAATGATCTTGAAAATTAAGGGCCATTGTTCCCAATGATTATAACCATTGTACCCCTAATACAACATGAACACCACCCATTTGGATAGCAATCATGGGACTATTCAATAAATAATCCCTCATATTGAGCTTAATACTATGGAACTTCCCAAAACAATTTATGATACCCCTTCATCTGCAACCATTACTTGAAACTACGGTGATGGAAATACAAAGCAATTGAGATCTTTTGCTAATTTTTAATTGATGAAGTTATGGGTACTACCAGAATCAGTTGAAACTATTAGCTTTTTATTTTTGATGCATCTTCGTATCTTGAGAGTTTATGGAGTACTGATGTCAGCCAATGCACGACAAGATATCATTGGAGTATTCTTTTCTAGATATATATCTTGTGATGGTTCCAATTCCTGATCTTCTTCTTCTTCATAGTTTATGTAGAATAATTTATTCTCACCACATGTATGCCCCTTACTATATGTGTTGTCACAATTTAAACATAGTCCATTTGTTATTATTTCATCCATTTGCTGAGGTGTCAACCTTGTCGGTTGAGTGAGGTTAGGAGAGGGAATATGGTGCTCTCTATTTTTGTTAGTGGCCATTGTTCTAGTAGCCATATTTTGGTTTTCCACTTTCCTTTCCATACTAAAAGATTTCTCTGGGAATTTAGGTTTGAAGAGACACACCTCATGTTGAATGTTCTCCTTTAAAGTGCCCATAAATATATCTAACAAATTATCCTCAGGAATTTTCTTTACCCTGAGACTGAGATTTTGGAATTGTTGAATGTGCTCTGTAATTGGACCTTTTTGCTGAATATTTATCAATTGAATAATTATTGTATTTCTCTTAATATACCCACAATGTGATATCAATTCATACTTAAAAATGGGGCAAGAGATAATAGAATTAATTTTTATTTCACAAATCCATTGATACCATACAAATTGATCATTTTCTAAATGCAAGGATGTAATAGGTACCTTTTGTAAGCTTGACACTTTTTGTAGATCAAAGAATTTATCCATATGGAATATCCATATTATAGGATCTTTACCATCAAAATTCCTCATATCAATATTTGGAATGAAGTAGTTCCCTGATGCCGCATTGAAACATTGATGATGTGGATCTTGAAGTGATGAATAATCATGATTCAATGACTCAATATTTATTTCCTATACATTTCCATGATTTTCATGAATTTTGATATCTCATTTAGAGAGTCTCTCATCTAGAGCATGTAATATAATGGAAGACATATAATTTTTCAATTCTAACAACCTATTTTCCCTATGCTCTCGATTTTCACCCATCCTGTTTTCCACCTTTCCAATTTGGTGAGAAATTTCTTTTCTTTCTCCTTGAGTCATGGTTGAGATGTCTGGAGGTTTAGATGCTGAAATGCAATTTGGAGAAAATTTGGAACCATGTGAGAAAATAATAATTATCCTCTTTTTCCTCTTTACCACAAATTTTGAATAATAAAAAATAGATCTTTTAATCAAAAGTTATGCCAATTGTAAGTTATGTACCTTTCAAACCCTCAATTTGGGGTATGTCTAGATCATTGACCTTTATATTGATATATGTATATCAAATTTGAACCCTTTGAGTATGAAATTTAAACATATGGTACTCTGATATGACTTCTTAAACTCCTGCAAAATTTCATAGTTTGAACCTACAATGATAAAATGTCATAGAACACATACCAAAATGACTTGTTGAAGACTAATTTCAGGATTAATAAAAATCCTCAACTTCCACAAGATATATCTCATAAATTGTAATGATTCAAATTCTAAAAACCTTTCCAAAAGTAATTCTCTATGTCTTCTCAAGAGTTTGAAAATTTTAGATTCTAAAACTTCACCTAAACATTTTTATACAAAAAATAAAAAGATGTCTCGTTTGAGACTAATTTCAGGACTAGTCACAAACCCTAACTTCCACAGGAGATATCTAACAAAATGTATTGAAACAAATCCTGAAATGTTTACCACTTTTTATTCACTATATTTCCTCAGTACCCTAAAAATTTTGTTGTCTGGAACTTCCCAAAAGAAAGTTATAGAGAAAATCCCAAGATGTCTCGTTTAAAATTGATTTCAATATGAGTCGAAAACCCTATCTTCCATAGGATATATCTTTGGAAGTATAACAAACCAAAACTTAAAATTTTTACCAGAAGTACTTGGACATGTCTCCTCAGTAACCTCCAAATTTAGCTATCTTAATCGTTGCAAAAAAACATTATAGAAAAAATTCTAAGATGACTTGTTTGAAGAAGAAAAACCCCAGGTTCAATGCTCTTATACTAAATGTTATGAATCAATGCCTTAAGAATGATAAAAATTCAATGAATAGCAATCTACTTCGAGGGGGAAACCTCCTTTTACAATATATTCAATGTACTAGATGAGATAAGATGATCCTAAGAATAAGTCTCCTTTATATATATATATATAGGAGACAAAGGGTACACATATAATTGAAAGTTACAATGAAGGGCTCTAACCTACATACAAATATAACACTAAAGATGTAATAATTCAATATCTATGGCTTAATAAGGGGTTTTATACTTAACATGGGGCTTTGTCTATGGCTTAACAGTGGGAATGGGAGTGAAGGGGAGGGGAGGGGAGGGATGAATCTGATAGGGGGTGGGGTGATTCCCATAGGCACCCCCTCTCACCCCCATCTCCTTTGATTTTCAAAGGATATTTGTGGGGTGACAAGAGTTCCCAAATCCCCCCGTGCCTATGTGTGTGTGTTGTTGTTGTTTTGTTTTATTTTATTTATTTGTTCTATATCATGATTACTATAGATTTTTTTTTTTTTTATTTTTTTTTATTGTTGTTTTGGTTTGTGTTGTATTTTTTCAAAATATTTATGTTTTATAAATGTTTTAACATGTTTTTTTTGTAATTTTGTGTATTTTCCACTTTTCTGCTTTTATTTTTATTCTTTTTCTTTTCTTTTACTTTTCTTTTATTTTTCTTTTGAACTTTTTAATTTCATTTTTCCCTTAATTTTGTTGTTAAAATATATAAAAAAATGTTTTTTTGGGGTTCAATTGTGGCTATAAATATTATTTATTTGACATAGCATTTTAAATAAAAAAAAACTTCCAAAATGTGTGTATTTTTCTAACTTTTAGATGTACATGTTTTTGCTAAACGTTTAAAAGAAATGTTAATTAGTTACAACTATCAACCATGTATTAAAGTAAATAAAAACATTTGTTTAAAAATAATATTTTACATTGTATAAAAAATGCATGGCACCGTAAATCAATTAATAATGCATAATTAGATGAACAATCATAACTTAAAAATAAATAAATGATATATAACATTTTTCATGTTGCTAAAAATGACAAATTTTTGGTTTTTATTTTCTAATATCAATTTTTTTTAGAAAAATAAGAAAAAAACACCATTGAAAAAAAAATGAGTAAAAACAAATTGAAAAAAATGTTGATACTTTGTAGATAAGAATATTCAAAACGTCAAAAAATAGCCTCAATAAAAAAAGGGTGCTACTAGTAGCAACATCTTTTGAAACCTGAATAAAAATAGCCACAATGTGAACTCTAAAAAATGAAAACTTTGAAGGGTTCTCATCAAGTTTCTAACTACATTAGTCTCTTTTTAGACCTCTCAATGTTAAATATAAACCCTAGGTCAACAACAATATTTCTATCTTAAGAGAGAAAAGGACAAAGTACAATATCAACATTATTAATGATGACGACAACCCTAAAATATTTCCTTAAATAAGCTCCAAAGCTACACAAGATATCTTCAACTACAATCCAAAGGTATAGGGATATATCCTCAATGAAAACAAAAGTTACAAGTGAGAGGGATATCTCCTTTTATAGACTCTCCTTGCAAAAATATACAAATAAAATATTAATTGGAAAAGTCTGGATACCCCTAGAAGAGAGATGTTACATCAAAAAGCCTTGTTTTGGTCTTTGAAGAGGTCAAAAGGTCCACATGTCACCTATTCAAACTAGTTGTACCACTAAAAGAATGGATTTTTTTTAAATCGTTGTGCTTTTTTTGGAGTTTTCCTCATGGAACATCTCACTTTACTAAGGATAATATATCTCAAATAATATTAAAGAATGTCTTCTAGAGTGTTCTTGAGAAATTCATTTTATCAATTATAGCTCCGAGGCTATTAAAATAATCATTTTCATGAACATGTGTGCTATGTGGGGGATAGAATGAGGGGAAGCCTTTAATAAATTATCATCTTATGCCATAAATGTACCCAAAACTAGCCAAAATGCTTGGACGACTCCTTAATTGGCCAATAATCATCCTTGCCGAGGGTTTAGAGTGCCACTTATCCTCATTGCATGAGAGGCGTTCCACCAAAGTTGCACATAAGTAGTGACAACAAAGCCACTCATGCCTCCAAATTTGTAGACCTTGCCTCGTGAGATGTGAATGATGTCCATAAAGATGCCCATGTCTTCAAATATGAAAATATTCCTCAAATAATGTGAATATGCATCAAAAGTAAATATAATGAATAATTATTCCTCCATAAGTGTGAGAATGATCCATTATCTCTAGTTCCTTGAATGATTTAGTGGTAAAGGTATCATGGTGGTCATGGCGATAGGGAAACTTATGGCGATAGGGAAACTTATGGAAAGTATAATTTTCACATATGATCTTCAATTAAGGTGATGTTCATGTGGTTGGAAATATTTTGATGTATAGAAAAATGTTGAGAGGATAGAAGCTTTGTTTGTAGATTTTTGACCCCAAAAGCAACCATTTAAGACCTCAAATGGACTTTGTCATTAACAAACTTTGAATAATAAAAAATAGATATTTTAATCAAAAGTTATGCCAGTTGTAAGTTATGTACCTTTCAAACCCTCAATTTGGGGTATGTCTAGATGGTTGACCTTTATCTTGATATATATATCAAATTTAAACCCTTTGAGTATGAAATTTCAACATAGGGTACTCTGATATGACTTCTTAAACTCCTTCAAAATTTCATAGTTTGAACCTGCAATGATATAATGTCATAGAACAAATACCAAAATGACTTGTTGAAGACTAATTTCTGGATTAATAAAAATCCCCAACTTCCACAAGATATATCTCGTAAATTTTAATGATTCAAATTCTAAAAAAATTTACACAAGTAATTCTCGATGTCTTCTCAAGATTCTGAAAATTTTAGAGTCTAAAACTTCACCTAAACATTTTTATACAAAAAATAAAAAGATGGCTCGCTTGAGACTAATTTCAGGGCTAGTCACAAACCCTAACTTCCATAGGACATATCTAATAAAATGTATTGAAACAAATCCTGAAATGTTTACCACTTGTTATTCACTATATTTCCTTAGTATCCTAAAAAATGTTTTGTCTGGAACTTCCCAAAAGAAAGTTATAGAAAAAATCCCAAGATGTCTCGTTTAAAATTGATTTCAAGATGAGTCAAAAACTCTATCTTCCATAGAATATATCTTTGGAAGTATAACGAACCAAAACTTAAATTTTTTACCAGAAGTACTTGGACATGTCTCCTTAGTAATCTCCAAATTTAGCTATCTTAATCATTGCAAAAAAACATTATAGAAAAAATTCTAAGATGACTCGTTTGAAGAAGCAAAACCCGAGGATCAATGCTCTTATACTAAATGTTATGAATCAATGCCTTAAGAATGATAAAAATTCAATGAATAGCAGTCTACTTCGAGGGGGGAACCTCCTTTTACAATATATTCAATGTACTAGATGAGATAAGATGATTCTAAAAATAGATCTCCTTGGTATATATATATATATATATATATATATATATATATATAGTAGACAAATGGTACACATATAATTGAAAAATACAATGAAGGGTTCTAACCTACATACAAATAGAACACTAGAAATGTAGTAATTCAATATCTATGGCTTAATAAGGGGTTTTATACTTAACATGGGGCTTTGTCTATGGATTAACAGTGGGAGTGAATGGGAGGGGAGAGGTGGAATTGAATATAGGGGGTGGGGTGATTCCCAGAATCACCCCCTCTCACCCCATCTCCTTTGATTTTCAAAGGATATTTGTGGGGTGACAAGAGTTCCCAAATGCCCCCATGCCTATATGTGTGTGTGTGCGTTGTTTTTATTTTATTTTATTTTATTTATTTGTTCTATATCATGATTACTATAGATTTTTTAATTTTTTAATTTTTATTGTTGTTTTGGTTTGTGTTGTATTTTTTCAAAATATTTATGTTTTATAAATGTTTTAACATGTTTTTTTTGTAATTTTGTTTTTGATTGTGTATTTTCCACTTTTATTTTTATTCTTTTGCTTTTATTTTTTTTTTCTTTTGAACTTTTTAATTTCATTTTTCCCTTAATTTTGTTATTAAAATATATAAAAAAATGTTTTCTTTTGAGTTCAATTGTGGCTATAAAAATTATTTATTTGACATAGCATTTTAAATAAAAAAAACTTCCAAAATGTGTGTATTTTTCTAACTTTTAGATGTACATGTTTTTGCTAAACGTTTAAAAGAAATGTTAATTAGTTACAACTATCAACCATGTATTAAAGTAAATATAAAAAATTGTTTAAAAATAATATTTTACATTGTATTAAAAATGTATGGCAGCCTAAATCAATTAATAATACATAATTAGATGAACAATCATAACTTGAAAATAAATAAATGATATATAACATTTTTTGTGTTGTTAAAAATGACAAATTTTTGGTTTTTATTTTCTAACATCAATTGTTTTTAGAAAAAAAAAAAAAAATACCATTGAAAAAAAAAATTGAGAAATTGTTTTTTGAAAAAAATGTTGATACTCTGTAGATAAGAATATTCAAAATGTCAAAAACCTACCTCAATAAAAAAGGATGCTACTAGTAGCAACATCTTTTGAAACCTGGGTAAAAATAGCCACAATGTGAACTCTAAAAAATGAGAAATTTGGCGGGTTCTCATCAAGTTTCTAACTACATTAGTCTCTTTTTGAACCTCTCAATGTTGAATATAAACCCTAGGTCAACAAAAATATAATTTATAGCTTAAGAGAGAAAAGGACAAGGTACAATATCAACATTATTAATGATGACGACAACCCTGGAATATTTCCTTAAATAAGCTCCAAAGCTACACAAGATATCTTCAACTACAATCCAAAGGTATAGGGATATATCCTCAATGAAAACACAAGTTGCAAGTGAGAGGGATATCTCCTTTTATAGACTCTCCTTGCAAAAATATACACATAAAATATTAATTGGAAAAGTTTGGATACCCCTAGAAGAGAGAGGTTACATCAAAAAGCCTTGTTTTGGTCTTTGAAGAGGTCAAAAGGTCCACATGTCACCTATTCAAACTAGTTGTACCACTAAAAGAATCGATTTTTTAAAATCCTTGTGCTTTTCTGGAGTTTTCCTCATGGAATTCCTCACTTTACTAAGGATAATATATGCCAAATAATATTAAAGAATGTCTTCTAGAGTGTTCTTGAGCAAGTCATTTTATCAATTATAGCTCTGAGGCTATTAAAATAATCATTTTCATGAACATGTGTGCTATGTGGGGGATAGAATGAGGGGAAGCTTTTAATAAATCATCATCTTATGCCATAAATGTACCCAAAACTAGCCAAAATGCTTGGATGACTCCTTAATTGGTGAGTAGGGTTTAGAGTGCCACTTATCCTCATTGCATGAGAGGTGTTCCACCAAAGTTGCACATAATTAGTGACAACAAAGCCACTTATGCCTCCAAATATGTAGACCTTGCCTCGTGAGATGTGAATGATGTCCATAAAGATGCCCATGCCTCCAAATATGAAAATATTCCTCAAAGAATGTGAATATGCATCAAAAGTAAATATAATGAATAATTATTCCTCCATAAGTGTGAGAATGATCCATTATCTCTAGTGCCTTGCATGATTTAGTGGTAAAGGTATCATGGTGGTCATGGCAATAGGGAAACTTATGGAAAGTATAACTTTCACATATGATCTTCGAATAAGGTGATCTTCATGTTGTTGGAAATATCTCGATGTGTAGAACAATGTTGAGAGAATAGAAGCTTTGTTTGTAGAGTTTTGACCCCAAAAGCAACCATTTAAGACCTCAAATGGACTCTAAAATTCTTGTACCTTAAATCACCAAAAGGAGACTTGCCTCTAAAATGGGACCTATTACCACAATCTAGCATCACATGACACTAAGATAAGTAACATGAAATATGTCACCACTATCACCTAGGAAACAACTTCCCTGTCACCTAGGAAACAACTTCCCTGTGATGACTACTCACACTACCACTAAGATGAGGATACACAATATAAATAATATGTGGTGGATAAAGACAATTTTTAGATTTGTAGAGGAATCAAGCCTAGAAGGAAGGGTTTCCAAGTCACATATGAGTTCAGTAGGGTCCCCAAACACTAGAAATAAAGAAAATGGCTACAAATGACGTAAAACTTGCAAGAAATATGTGAGATATTAGAAGTGAATAAAGTGATAACAATAGTAAGAAAATTATTACAGTTGTAAATAAATGATCTCTTCCATTCTTTCTCTCTTGCTTATTCTTTCTCGATTTATATATGCAAACGTGTGTGGTATTTTCTAGCTATATATATTATGTGCAGGTTCAACACATTTACATGGTATCAGAGCTAAGAAGAAAGGGATAGAAATCCTGATGTGATGCAAATTTATAAAAAATAAATGACATATAAAGAGAAAAAATCCCCAATTCAAAATCTGGGGAAAATAACAAATAAAAAAATATATATATATAAAAAAGAAAGAAAAGAATGAAGCATGAGATCTACCCCCTCGCTAAGAGGCCATCACCCCTATTCATATTCAATGAATGCATATCTTATGAAGGAAATAACAAATCAAATGTTAAAATCCATAAGAGGTTAATGATACAAATAAAAAAGGTAAACAAGGGTTTGGAAATACATGGTGTTGAGGAAAGGGCGCCTCATTGCCTAAGCACTCCTTCTACAAAGGCTCTCATGAGGATGAATATTATGCATGGACTTGTATGTCGATGAAATCCACCCCATGAAGTAAACCCCAATTATTTCAATAGTAAAACATATAATTTTCAACAAGAATAAAAGTAATTTTCAGTAGTATTAAATGTATAACAACAGTAAAATAGTTAATTTTCAGCAGCAGTAAATTTATGACAATAGTAAAATAGTCAATTTTCAGCAGTGAAAATATAGACCTTTGATCATGAAATGTCCAATAAATTATAGGGATAAATACTAGGTTATATTAGGGTTTAATTTACCAACAAAATCAGAAAATTCAATAATAAAAATAATCCCTAAAACCCTAAACATTTTACTTTAGATTGTTGTAGTAACACTTTAGAAAATTAATTTAGGGTTTTGACAATAAGTTTAGATCAATATTATGCCTAAACACCCTAGACATCTTGGTTTCTGTGGGTGAAAATGAAATTTTGCAGCAAATAAACGCTAACCCTAACCCTAAAGTAGTAAATTTCAACAATAATGATTTGCTATTATGGAGAAAAAGGACTAGTAGCTACTATTTTGGGCATATGGGGTCAAGAAGAGATTCTTCTTTGGGATAATGAAGCGGATAATTTTAGGGTGAGGCTTATATATTTTCCACTACTAACCCTAGCAATCCTCCTAAAATGTTGGGGGATGATACAAGGGAACATTCCTCCACTAGTAAACCTTCCAAGGATTTTGACAAGAAGGTTTTGTTAAAAACTAATCCAAGAGGATGAAGAACCACCACTTGAGAAACAACATCAATCTAAAAATGAATGATTAAACATGACCACAAGATGATAAGAGAACAACTACTAAAAACATCATTCATCCATCAAAAGCATAATTTCCATGTCATCCAAGTAGTAAGAGATCCACAAACATGGATCCCAAAATGCCCTATTTAACCATCCATAACATTATTCACGATATAGAACAAGTAGTGAAAAATATCCACAAGTAGCAATGATTTAAAAGTGAGAAGCGCCTCTCTTCTTTATATGAGAGATCAAGCACCCTTCTCACACAATAGAAGTCCTAAAAACATTAAAAAATTCCTTTATCTCTCTCAAACCCTAGAGATAAGGAAACAATACATAAAACAAAATACATGATACATGAGTGAATGAGTCAAAATACCCCAAAGATGCTCCCCAACTCAAATAAACTCTGCTCGAGTGCCAAGTCATCCTCCTCAACATGTGGAATGATCTCCTAAAAGATGGAATGGCCTCCTCAAAAGGTGTAACGACCTCCTCCAAAAGTTCCCCACGAGTGGTAAAAAATTCACGATAATCTTCTCGCAACATATTTTAAAAGAACCATAATTGTATCATTGTTTGTCTGAATTTCTATTATGACCACTGTTTTGGAAATACTATGGCCATTTTGCATCTAATGGCATCAACTTGGTGAAATTCTGAGAATTCTATCAAAAGATAATTTCTCTTGAAGTTGGTTTCCCTCGTAATAGGTGAAAAGGCATATGAAAGGGCTCTGAAATGAAATGTGTAAATGTGTTGAACCTGCATAGAATAGATATAGCTAGAAAATACCACACACATTTGCAGAGAGAAATTGAGAAAGAAGAAGAAAGAGAGAAAGAATGGAATAATTCTCATTAACCGTAATGAATAATGAATAATTTACACATGATATACTTTGTATAACTCAATCAATGCACACTGGAGGAGAACCAATGTGACATAGTGGTGGTCTAGAGTGATCTGGACACACACCAACAATTACGGGACTGAAATGCCACCTAGTCTACTCTCTCAGGAAATTACGGGAGTGAACTGCCACCTAGCTGAGTTAACTGGTCAACTATTCTTCAAATAACTGACTGAAACATAATGTAGTGAGGAGTAGATCAAGGAATCAAAGGTAATGCACCAGTCTGGTGATGAAACCAAAGCTAATGCACATTATCATGGTGATGATCCCAATGTTGCATGGTGACAAAACCAATGCAACATCTAGACTCAACTCAACTAGTGAAACTGAAGTGTCAACTGAAGAGAATATTCTCCAGGTGGAATATTCTCCCCTAAACTTTAGGAGATTGAATAATGACTAATAAACATAGGAAAAACCTTAGAAACTTAGGAAAAATAAATCCTAGGTGTGTGTGAAGTAACTCCAAGACCCCCTGAACATTACTATGGTGAAAATAAAGAATGGGTCCCATCAACGAGGTCATGTTAGGTACCCAAATACAAAATATACACTGAATAAAGTGAGAAAAGAGGGAAAAACTCATGGGAAACCCCCCCCCTAAAGGTACAATGTATGTAAAAATAATAACTGAAATTTGCTAGGCAACTATTTCCTTCACTCCAAGACGATTTCGCAGAGAGTGGAACTTCTGCTCAGTGAAGATCTTGGTGAATATGTTTGCCATCTGTTCTGATGAAGGATATAACTGTAGGTTGATGATACCCTCATGTACTAAGTCCTGGATGTAGTGCATGTGGATCTCGATGTGCTTCATCTGCTACCTCTGAACTGGATCTCTATAGAACTCCAAAGTGCTTTGGTTGTCACACCATATGACGATCGACCGATGAAACTGAATGCCCAAATCAATGAGAAAATGTTGTAGCCACATAGCCTGAATGGTTATGTTAACTACCCCTATGTACTCTTCCTCGAATGAAGAAAGAGAAATAGTAGCCTGCTTCTTTCTCGACCAACAGATAGTCTCAGAACCAAGACTAGGTGAGTAACTAGATGTGGAGTTGTGATCAGTGCTATCGCCAACCCAGTCAAAATCAGTAAACCCGATGATATATAATGTAGAGTTTGTTTTATAATGAATCCAAAAGTTGATGGTGCCCTGTATGTATCGAAGGATACACTTTGAAACCTTCCAATGTAGCTCATGCAACTCTTGCATGAACCTGGAAACTACGCTAACTGCATAGGAGAGGTCTGGTCTGGAGTGTGTGAGATACAACAATCTCCCCACTAGATGTTTGTACAGTGTGTTGTCAACCAGTGGAATATCCCTGCCATCCTCAAGTTTGACTCTCGATAGGAAAGGAGTCGGAGCAGACTTGTAGTCTGTCATGTGAAATATCTCAAGGAGATCTCATGCATACTTGTTCTGAGATAGTTTGATTCCTGATGCATCCTGACTGATCTCGATTCCAAGGAAGAAGTGTAGAGGACCCATGTCTGTCATCAAAAACCTATCATGTAGAATCCTCTTGACTGCAACAATCGCTGAAGTCAAGCAACCGGTGATCAACATACAAAAATAAGAGTAGAAGTGAATTAGTCGTCTTGAGCATGTAGACATTCAAGTCTGATTTAAAACATACAAAGTTTTGTGACAACAGGTAGGAGTCCATCTTGGTATACTATTCCCTCGGAGCCTACTTTATTCCATAAAGAGACTTCTTCAGTCGATAGACCAAATATGAGTTCTGCATAAATCCCTGGGGATGCTCCATATAGATATCCTCAGAGAGATCACCATGAAGAAATGTATTCTTCACGTCCATTTGATGGAATTCCCATCCCTTGGTCACCACAATGGAAAGTGCCAAACATATGGAATCCATCTTCGCTATTGGAGCGAAGGTCTCATTATAGTCAATGCCATGCACCTACTGAAATCATTTGGCAACAAGCTTGGCTTTGTATCTTCTAATCTGTTCGTCTGTTGTGCTCTTGGTCCTATAGACCCATCTACATCTGACAAGTTTCCTTCTATAAGGAAGGGGAACCAGATCCCAAGTCTGGTTCTCTAGGAGGGAGTTGTACTCCTCTTGCATGGTGGATTCCCAAAAGGGATTTCTAGTGGCCTCACCATAAGACTGTGGATCTTTGACTGAACCAAGAAAAGATGCTTGGAGGGCAATGTTTCAGTGGCATTGAGTGCAATAGGAGGATCCTCAAAATTAGATTGAGTCCTCCTAGTATCATATGGATCACCAACAAGATCCCCTGCATCCTGAAGAGTAGTCTGTGCCCACTTTGGCCCTCTGGATCTGCATCTGCATATGGATTCTTTGACTCTACATCTAACTGTACTAACTCTATATATAGATCATCTGATTCCTTTGCATAAAAAATCTCATCTGAAGAAGATTCGGCATGTGCATTCTCATCATCTAGGACATGTGGAAGAATGAAGGTGTCTGCATGCGGCTGTTGAGGTACATGCTAGACACATTCCTTGAATTGGACACTTCACTCAATGATGAGCTAGTCTGAGGAAATATAAATAATTCAGTATCCCTTCAAGCCTTCAGGGTATCCAACAAAAATACACTCAATTCTCTATGGATCAAGTGCCTTCCTCTTTTAGAGGGAATCTGGGCCCATGTACATGAACGAAAAATATGAAAGTGGATCATTTCTGGTTTGAGGCCACTCCAAGCCTTATAGGGGGTCTTATCCTTGACAGATCTATGGGGATATTTGTTTTGGATGTATGTTGCACAATTAAGTTCTTCGGGCCATAGTCTCTATGGTAGTGACTTTGCATGTAACATGCAATATGCCATCTCTTTTAGAGATCAGTTTTTCCACTCAGCAACTCCGTTTTTCTACTGACTATAGGGAACTGTGTGCTGCAACTGAATCCCTACCTCATGACAAATATTCTATATCTCATGATTGACATACTCTCCCCCGTTATCAGTTTGAAGGACTTTGATTTTCTTTTCAGACTGTGTCTCAACCAGGGCTTTGAAATCTTTGAGGTGTTGAAAGACCTCAGATTTTTGCCTGAGAAAGTAAATCCATGTGAAATGTGAGAAATCATAAACAAAAATGAGAGAAAACCTCACTTTCTTGATATATGGATGCGGAAAAGGACCCATGAGGTCACTATGGATCAGATCTAAAGGAGAGGAAGCTCTTTGAGTCTTTCCTTTGTCGAATTTCTCTTGAGGGTGTTTTCCAAGAACACATCCCTCACAGAATCCCTTGGAGAAATGGATGTCTGGTAGATCATCAACCAATATTTTCTTTCTAAGATGTTGCATATATCTGAAATTCAAATGTTTGAACCTTTCATTCCATATCCTACTACTTTCATCAACATGGGTAAGCAGTAAAGCAGAATCTGGTTCAATAAATTCAGAAAATGTATACAATCTAGATTGATGATTTACCTCACCGGTAGCAACCCTGGAATTGGTTTGCATGTCATAGATGTTCACTGCATTTGGTGTGAATATAACCTTCTTTCCGGTATAAGAATTCATCATCTGATACACAGAGAGAAGATTGACGGAAAGTTTGGGAACGTGCAACACATTCTCGAAGCTTTCATTGGTTAGTTCAATCCTTCCTTTTCCGATGACCTCGACTAGAGAGTTGTCCCCCATAAGAATATAAGGACCTTTACATGCATCCAATGAAGAATAGATTTATTTTTTGGCATCCATGTGATGTGATGCTCCTGAATCTATGATCCAAGCATCGGGAGAGGATTTGATGACAATCAAAGCATGGCTAGAATTGTCTTTCTTGGGATTTTGATCTTCTGGCTTCTTCTTATTAGCACCCTCGGGGATGCGATATCCAAGGTTGTTTTATGAAGTATTTGAGTCATTAGATCTATTTTTGTTTTGCATGCATGTGGATTCTCGATGAACCCTTTATGGAAGTACATGCAATTCTCCCCTTTTCTTCCCTTTCCACCTTCGGATCTAGAGGCATCGGTGAAGGGTTTTGAGTACCCTTCCTTCTTCGGATGTGCACGAGATTTCCTTTTTTCTTTATATTTATATTTATGATATTGATGGCTTCCATCTTGTACAGTACATGCATGTGACTTTGGGCCTTTGATTTTTCCCATGTTGATGACCTTGGTTTTCTCTTGTGTCAGGGATTCGATAAAGTCCTCAAGAGAAGGTATCTTCCAGGTGGCTCCAGAGGTGAATTTGACTGAATGGAATGTTGATACGAACATGGTTAATTCAGGACCAAGTTTGGAGAGAATTGTGAGGAACATTTGTTTCTCCTCCTTAGATTTATCAACCCCGCAAGCTTTGAGTTGTGACCGTAAATCCTTGAATTTTGTAAAGAAATCTTGGATATTGTCGAAGCTTTTTGGATCCAATGTGAGAAATTCAACCTCCAACAATTGTCCCCCTCATATCATATTGTTTTCCAAAGAGCCATTACAAGGTGGTCCAATATTCATTTGGAGTTTTATAGGAAGATATGTGAAAAAGGAGATCGGAAGAAATAAGACTGCAAATCATTTTGAATGCTTCATCCATTCGATTTAGATACTAGGATTTTTCTATGAATGATGTTGGTTCTATGTCTATATTCAAGGTTAACCTGTACAATCCTATGGTTTGGAGATGAATCATTATTCTCTCCTTCCATGAAAAGTAATTATAAGGTGTAAGAATGAATTCTTTTGGGAAATCCATCTTTCCGTTGTCTTCAATCTTTTGTACCTACAAAAGAAATTGGTGCATATTTTGCTTAGCATTTTGTCAGATCTGATACCATGTAAATGTGTTGAACCTACATATAATATATATAGCTAAAAAATACCACACACATTTGTATATAGAAATTGAGAAAGAATAAGAAAGAGAGAAAGAATGGAAGAATTCTCATTAACCATAATGAATAATGAATAATTTACACATGACATGCTCTGTATAAATCAATAAATGAACATTGGAGGAGAACCAATGTTTCATAGTGGTGTTATATATTGATATGGACACACACCAACAATTACGAGAGTGAAATTCCACCTAGTCTAGTCTCTCAGGCAGTTACAAGAGTGAACTGCCACCTAGTTGAGTTAACTAGTCAACCTGTCTTCATTTAATTGACTGAAACAAAGTGTAGTGAGGCGTAGATTAAGGAATCAAGGGTAATGCACCATTATGGTGATTAAACCAAGGCTAGTGCACATTATCATGGTGATGATCCCAATGTTGCATGGTGACAAAACCAATGCAACATCTAGACTCAACTCAACTAGTCAAACTGAAGTCTCAACTGAAGAGAATATTCTCTAGGTGGAATATTTTCCCCTAAACTTTAGGAGACTGAATAGTGACTAATAAAAATAGGAAAAACCTTAGGACCTTAGGAAAAATAAATCCTAGGTGTGTGTGAAGTAACTCCAACAAAATGTTCCCTCCAAAGGGTGCAACATTTCATCCTCAAAGTGTAAAGTCACCTCCAAAAGGTGCAACATCCCATCATTAAGGTATTATGTCATCATCAAGAAACCCCTTAACTTCATATGAAGGTGATAATAATAAAGAGGTGCAATGTCTCGTCATCCAAGTGGAACATCCCATCATCAAAAGGTGTCATCATCCATGGAAATGTGCCACATCATCTATCCAAGTGAATCATCCTCAAGAAAAGGTCCAACATCCTCTATGGAAAGTGAAACATCTCATCAATCCATCCTCATAATACATGGACCTTCCTATCATCAATGACCTCAAGGTCATGGCCACGTGTGCTAGGGAGTCCCATGACTAGAGCCATGTGATAAAAACCCCCAACATTCTCTTAGGAGTGCCAAATTACCTCTATCAAGTGATGGGGTCAACCTCCATACAAGTGGGGTAATATCCCCTCAACATCCTCCAAAGGATCCAAGTGTCAACCAATCATGTGCAATCATCACCATATGAGTGGGATCATGTGGTCCAAGATGCATCATGAAAACTGTAGGAAAGGTACACAATACAAACAACAACATATAAAGTGATTCATGTTAGTACAAACTCCATTAGATAGATCTCATAGAATATCCTCTTCAAACTTCACACTAGCCTACAAAATTATACAATTTCCAAGTCTAGGTATGGGAGGGTCATTATTACCCCCTTTTTGGTGTGCCAATACCTAGACCAAGTGGTATATCCCAGGGAACCTATCAAAGAGTATGTGCAATGATAGTGGTATGAATTGGGGTTTATTTCATGGGGTGGATGTCATTGACATGCAAGGCCATGCATAATATTCATCCTCATGAGAGCCTTTGTAGAAGAAGTGCTTAGGCAATGAGGTGCCCTTTCCTCATCACCATGTATTTCCAAACCCTTGTTTACCTTTTTTATTTATATCTTTAACCTTCATAAGATATGCATTCATTGCATAGGAATTGGGGTGATGGACTCTTAGCAAGGGGGTAGAGCTCATGCTTCTTTCTTTTCTTTCTTTTTTATATTTTTCTTTTCTTATTTGTTATTTTCCCCGGATTTTGAATTGGGGATTTTTTCTCTTTATATGTCATTTTGTTTTATAAATTTGCATCAACATCGGGCTTTCTATCCCTTTCTTCCCATGGGAATATTGGACACATACATTTTGGGGTACATGCAACACCTAACAAAACAAAAATGACAATGGATAGATGACAGATGGAATGTGTTATTTATGATGAGGGATATGGACATGCCACCCCCATTAAATCCCCCCAGTAGTACAACTTTACCCAAGCGTGAAAATACTTAACTAGAAAATGATAATGATCACCAAGGTGAGACAAGGAAAAAAATATAACTCCAAAGTGTCATGATTCATTAGTCAAATCAATCCATGATCACAATTCTCATGCCTCAAGTGTTAACATTATCACTTGATATGAAGTGTCAGAATGATGTACCTGAGTATGTAAATGAACCATATCATATGAGTGAGATGAGTTGAGAATGTAGTGGAAGGAATATGTGGTCAAATATCTATGGAGATTCTGGAATAACATCATTGGATCTGCTATCCAAAATGTGGATCATGGAGAAAACATTTCTCCTCTAGTTACCCCTAGAAGTGGGGGGGTAATAGGACCTACAAGCCAATAGCTCCAATTTTTCAATCCAGAAAGTATCAAAATAGATGACAAATTATATAATGATCCATTTCAGATCATACTTCCCCATTTATGGAGGCTTTTGGTCCCAAAAATATTTTACTAAATGAGGTGAGAAAAAATTTCCTCTATCTTCTTCCTAGAGTATCATTTGGTCTTGTGTGGAAGTTGTCCTTTAAATCTAACCTACCATATTTCATGTTGCCTTGGTCTAGTTTCTCTAGTCCAAGATGGAATTCTCATAAATATTTAGTTTTTTTACATTCACCATTGAGTAAATGCACATATATGGGGGTAGATTGAGTCTGTAGGCATTACAACCCACCTTTTCCAACACTTCAAAAAGACCATATTGTAGAGATTTGATATTCTTACTAGAACCCTATATCTTTTATTTGTTTATATGCAACTAAAATTTGTCTTCCACCTTGAATGTTTTCTCAATTGTGTGTTGATCATGTCAGGCCTTGTACTTTTCTTGTGACTTCTTCAATGTCTCTTGTACTTGCAAATGGATTTTCTTAATATTATCAATAATTTTTGTATCCTTCAATGCTTCTCCTATGGTTTCTTCCCTCACTCCTCCTTGTCCATAAACAAAATCTAATAGTGATGGTCGAAAATACCTAAAACAAGTTTTAAAAGGGGACTTACTGGTAGAAGTGTGGACTAATATGTTGTATGAGTGTTGAATATAAACTACATTTTTTTCCTAGGTCCTCGGATGCTTTTGATTGTAACCCCTCAAAATTTGAACCGATATCTTGTTCACTACTTATGTCTATCAATTTAATTATGGATGGAATGTTATGAATCTCTTCAACTTTGTGTCCATATTATTCCAAAGTGTAATCCAAAGGGCACTAAGAAATATAGAATCTATATCTAATATGATTCTCCTTAGTATCCCAAAGTGCATCTAGATATTTTCAAAGAACACATTTTCTACATCTTGTCTCTTTATGGTATTTTTTTAAGGCATGAGAATGTGCATATTACTAAACCTATCAACAACCACAAATAGATAATCATGTCCCTTCCTAGTTCTTGGAAAACCCCCTACAAAATCCATGGATATTCTCTTCCATCATCTAGTAGGTACAAACAAGGGATGGTATAAACCTTTATTCCTATCATTGGGTTTGTTGGTACAACAATTTATGCATCCTCTAATAAAGTAAACTTCATATTCTTGCATGATAGGCCAATACACATACCTTTCTAAGTTGGCATTTGTCTTCCCAACACCAAAATTCCTTTCAACTTTGGAGGTGTGAGCCTCTCTGATAAGTTGCAATATTTCACCTTTAAGAGCACATAACAACTCATCCTATACATGATACTCAACCTTAACATCACCTTATTCTAAACGAAATTGGCTCTATAGCTTCTAAAACACCTCTCTAAAATCCTCATCTTTTGTGTATGCATCATGGGTGAAAGACTTTATGTGTTTAAGAGTTCCAACTTCCCAACATTGTGATCTTGGATGTGGTTGGCCTTGAAATCATCTCTACCAAATTTTTAGTGTTTTCCTTCTTATATTGTTGAATATATGATTTTTTTATAAAAACCCCATCCCTTCTTAGTGTCTGGTTTTTTTAATCTTATAGGCCTACAAATACTTCAATGGCTTGTGATAAATGTGGATGATGGTTTCCTTTCTCATCAAATAGTTCTTCCATTTCTTAATATATTGAATCATAAAAGATATTTCCTTGTCATTTGTAGGGTAGTTCAAGACTTTGTCATTAAACATTTTAGAATGATAGCATATCATCTTACCTCCCTACATCAAGACCACTCTTTTAGCATATCCACTTGCATCCATCTCCATTGAAATACTTTTGCAAATTTGGAAATGCAGGAACTCAAGTGATTTACCAATATTTCGTTTCATTTTTTCAAAATATTTATGTTGATTCTTTCCCCATTGGAAACTCTTTTCTTTGCTATTATGTTATGGAGTGGTGTATTCATAGTTGAAAAGGATGTTCTAAATTTGTGTAGGTATTGTGATACCCTTCCAAATATCCTAACCTCAATGAAATTTGTAGGATTTGACCACTTGATGATGGCCTCCATATTCATGGGATCTATCTCGAGTTCCCCTCCAAAAATCACATACTCCAAATACACCAATGAATATTGAGAGAATTCACATTTCGTAAGGTTTCTAGTAGTTGATGATTTTTAAAGGTCTTTAACACCTACATGAGATGTGATATATACTCTTCCTAGGTTGAGATATAAACCAATATATCATACAGGTACACCATTACAAATGAATCTAGAAAGGGAAGCAATACATCATTTATCAAACACATAAATGTATTTGGTGAATTACATAAACCAAAAGTAATTACCAACCATTCATATAGACATTTCCTCATCTTGAAGGAAAATTTACATGTTTCTTCTTCTTTTAGTTATACTCATTGGTATCTCGATTTGAGGTCCAACTTTCTCAAGTATTTGGCATGTTTCAAATGATCTAGTAAGTCATTAATCCTAGGTAGAGGGTATCAATTATTGAAGGTGATCTTATTCAACACTCTATAGTCGATACATATTCTCCAAGTCTCATCCTTATTGGGTACTATGATGATATGTGACCCATAAGGTGAGGTTCTTGGCCGAATTAATCCTTTCTCTAAGCTACTGCAACTATTTATTCACCTCATTTTCTTCCAAGTTGGACTATCTATACCACCCAATGTTTGGAAATGGGAAGTCAAGTAACAATTGTATCTCGTTGTCCACTTCCCTCTTAGGTGGCAACACTTTAGGCTCCTGGAACACTTCTCTATACTCTTGCAAAACCTCCTCCAACTGAATTTTATTTTCTTTAGTATATCCCTCCATAGATACCTTTACTTTCATTGATTCATATCCTAGATAATTCTCTCTTAAGAAGAGTAATACAAACTTCCTACTAGAATTGATCAATTTCTTGTCTTGGTTATCACTCACTAGAGAGATATGGATTCACCTTTGTCTCCATTGATGATGAAGGAATTCACATCCTTGATCAAACATTATTGGTTTTCTCTCCTTGTGAAGATTGTATCCATCATGCACATTTAGGGGATTTTGACACTACACCACACACATCAAGTGTGACTACAACTACCTCTACTTCATTAATATAATTTTCACTTATATCACAATCAACCTTACATTTCTTAGTGACCTTGAGATCTTCATGCTTATTTAACCATCCCAATGGATATTGGTGTTACGAAATATTTCCCCTGCGGATAGGTGAAATCTCCCTTGGATTATAGACCCCTATACTAAAATAGAAACACTACAAGTGGACACTAACATCCCTTTGAATTTAATTTAATCAACCAGAAAGAGAGAGGGAGAAAGGGTGTGATGCACCTTGTTTCGAAGTTTTTCCTTGTTGCTTTCATTCTGAGATTAATATTCAAACCTCTTGGCAAAGATTGATACCTGCAATTCGCAGAAAAGAAAAACCACTACCTCCTACTCTATTTGATTAGATCAAACAAATTTATCTACAAAAATTGAAGGAACAATAGACAAGCACATGCATGAATACACAAAATTGAAGGAAATAGGCCAAGTATATTCAAATGAGAACCCAAAGAGAATACTTAAAAACCATGGATGATGATGCAACACTTCTCCAAGATCTCCTCATCTATCCCTTGCATGAATATACCAAGATCAAAAGTTTGATACCTGAAAAGATTCCCCTTTTCACCTTGGAAATACCTCAATATATAGTCTTGATAGGCACAAAAACCATGAGAAAATAAGGGGTATGGTTGAGAATATGGATCCTTTAGGTTTGGATAAGATCCTAAAGTGAATCCCAAGCATGGGCGTCGAACAAAACTAACCCAATCTCAAAGAGTTGGCCCATAGAATAAGGTGGAGGAGATCCCCCCTTTCTCTCAACAAGACCGACGCTCCCCCCTAGTGAGAGACAGGGCACCACCGTAGAAATGAAATTCACCTATAGTGGAAGAGGGGGCACCATGGGACCACCCATAGTATGGACAGGGGGGTGCCAACCTTCATAAATGATAAAAAAATGGGTCAAATTTTCCAAGGAAAAAGTGTGTTTTGATCTAGAAATGATGGTTTTCCTCCTCCCATATGACTTAGGGGTCATGTAAAAACTTTTTAATGGTGTCAAGGGGTGAAAACACCTCACAAAGTGAATGTGACATTTGGGAAGGTGCATACGACACTTGTGACAGTGAATGCGACACTTACCGAGGTGCATACATTACTTTGCGACACTTTGTGACACTTGAGACACTTAGGGTATGAAATGAAAATGTGGCATTTTGATGTGTAACAATGGGTGATGATGGTAATGAATGTCCAATTCAAGCATGTTGGCCAGATATTTTTCTATAAGGTTGGATTATAAACTAAAATACAATAGAGCATCCACCATTTCCTTCTTGACATATATCTTAATATGGAAGAATTTAGTCATATCCTTCAATTATTTCAATTATTTAGTATCACCTTGGTAGGGTTTGATGT
>ML811922.1:34774-51656 GCA_009831015.1 Picea engelmannii
GAAGTGAATGGGATGGGTTTCCCAAGACGTTCACAAGAAGGTTGGCAGCACTGTTAGAGGTCACCAACCTTCTTTAGATATGTAATTTTCTGATTCAGGTCTGCCTGAAAACCGATCAATGCAACATAACCGTTCTAGTTAAAAAAAAAAAAAAAAGTATTGTTGTTAGATAGATAGATTGCATTTATAGATAAAGTTGAGTTCAAAGTAATAACAAAACTACTCTTATTCTTTTTATATGCATTCAATTTTAAATATATTTAAATTTCTTATCATTATTGAGGATGCTATATCATTGTAGTGGTGTTTCATAAATATTATTTAAGACTTGGAATTGGAATTGTTGATTTGGGGAGTGGAGTTCTACATGTAAGAGTATGTATTTGAAACAGTGAACAGATTAAATTTGCATTAATTTATTAATTTATGAAGATTATATAAATATAAAAAATTATTAATATAAATTTATGATATTTAACTATATTTTAAATATATTAATAATAAAATTGTTAAATTTTATAAAATAAATTAATTAGGTTAAAACTTATATATATATATATATATAATATTAATATATATTTTTAAATAAATTAATTTATATAATATTATAAATAATATATCACCAAAATAATTTATATACTATTAAAAATATTATCATCAAAATAATTTATATAATATTAAAAATAATATATTGCCAAAATAAAGATTGTACTCAGGGACATTGGCATTAAGCAAAAAGTTAATTATATGTCATCATATCAATAATCTAACCTACAATCACTACATGTGTTAGATCAATAAAATGCAATGAGTTTAATGCACTTATTAAACAACCTTTTTGATGCAGGAACATCGCAGTTACCCAAGCGAGCGTGGAGCCAGTGCATGTGTTTTTAAACACATGACATATTGCTTTGAAAACATTTTGAAAATGAAGTGCCAAACCTTTAATGAATCCTTTATGAAGGAGCGCCTTTTGTATGTTGTATCAGACCTCGAGCCATATGCTCTTGTCTGAAATAGATAGGAGGCATTTAATAGATTTAATGCAGGTAGGTAGGATTTATTTCTAGATTAGACAGTTTAGATGGAAGGAGGGAAAATGGATATAGACACCCTCATTGTATCATTGTATCATTAGCAGCTTTCAGGAATAGAGGAGCAAGCAGAGAACTGTGTAGAGAACATCCATGTACAAATATTGAATTAATAGAAGAAAGCTTTGATTCAAATACATGGTTTGTGTTGTTTTCTCTGTGTATTGTTGATGTTCTCATGAATGTTTGTTTTCTGGTTATGCATTTGCTTTGTATATGTTGTGCATGCGATTTCCTGTTTCAGTTGAAGGCTGAATAAGAGAAGGAATGAGTTTTAATTGTTTCTCTATTTGAGCCAGGAGATTCCTGCAAAGAGTGCAGTCGAATTCATCCGCAAAGAATGCGTTGATGAAGGCTCAGTAGTTGAACCTTTTTTCTCATTCGCCCAGAAGTTGATAGGGTTATTGAAGTCGTGCAAGGAAGGTGTAGTTTTGAAGAAGAAGTCTCAGAGTTGTGATTCTGAGCAAAATGTTCAAAGACTGTTGCTGCAGAAAGTGCGCAGAGTCAGAAGGATTCAACACTCGAGAAGTTGTTGAACGTCGAGTGTGAGGAGTATGCCCGAATCCATCTGAAAGAATCAGGGTGGAAAAGCTCATGATGTTTATCACTTTTGTGGTATCATTGAGGGAGAGCAAAAAATTCTGTGTGGAATAAGGGTTTGAGAAAGGGTTGCGAACGCAGGCTTGGAGAACAAGTATGAGAAGAAAACACTTAATTGTTTTAAAGAAACCTTCAAGGAAGAGAAATCGATAGTCAGGATTCGCAGAGGAAAGTTGCGAAATCCCGCCAGCTTTCAGATCTCAGAAAGTTGCACAGGGTTTAAGCCCGAAGGAGCAGACGAGGAGTCCTGGAGGAGTCATCGGGATATCAAGGTCATCGGGGTTTTTCCAAGGCAGAGAATCGGGACCTTGTGATTCTCGAGATCTCGAGGAAGGATCTCAGTCGTTGATCTCAACAGAACACATGTCAGACATCAAGGCAGGAGTCGGGATTTAGTCATCGGGGATTTCAGGAGTGTGAAATCGTTGTATATTGGAATTGCGATCCGCGATTTCCCGATAGGATCAGAGCCACTGATCTCAGCAGGGACCCATGGTGAGAGATACCGGAGAATCGGAGTTCGGAATATTGGGGTTTCTGGAGTCGACAAACTCTTGCATAATAGAATCGTGATCCACAATTTCCCGACGCGATCGGAGTTGTTGATCTGTAGGACGCGTGTTCGAGGATCCAGTGGAATCGAGATTCGACATTTCGGGGTTCTCGGTGACGAGAGACTCACGACTGGAGAAATCGTGATATCCCAAAACATGATTTCTCGACAGGGTTAAGGCCTGTAGTGGAGGACAGGTGTCAGAAGGCCAAGCCTTCCCGTGAGCAGAGGACAGGTGGCATCACATTTCGGGGATCAACACTTGGAGAGGGCTGTGAAATTATGCAACAGGAATCGCGAATTCCCGATACGCGATTTCCTGATCGCTATAGGAGTGCGGGGTCCAGGCGTCAGTACAGAGGACAGGTGTCATCGGAGATTGAGAATCGGGGATTCACGAGGTGAGTAACTTGTGACAGTGTGAACGTCGATTTCCCGACGGGATAATTCTCGACAGAAGAAAGGAAGGAGTGGAGTGGATATTCTATCGATATTCTGGGATTGATAAGACCTAATCCCGTGAGTTCAGGAATCGTGATCTTGCGAGGTCCGATTCCCTGATAGAACAAGGGGAGATCATAAGGAGAGTCCTATGGGGTTGCAAAGTCCTGATAATGGATTTGAAGAGAATTTTAGCTCTTCGGGCCTAAGGAAGAGAAGGTCCTGTGGGAGCTGACGTGCCCTGGGTGGTGCGTTTGTGTCAAGTGGTATCCGAGCGGGGATTAACTCTTTGTTTTCTACGACAGAGAGAAAAGAAGAATTCACCATGCCGCCTTGAAGAGAAAGGCAATCACCTGGTCTAGAAGACAGGGATGTGTGAAGAAGAGGTAGGCCGACAGGGAATCCGGAGATGGAAAGGCAGATACGCGATCTCAGAGCGAGATTGGAAGATATGGAAGCAGCGCAGAGGCGCACAGCAAATGCTGGAGATCTGAGTGACTCCGAAGGTGAAGTGGAAGTCGAACAGCAAGGAGAAGTTGTAGTCAAAGATGCAGCCAATGAGCGGTTAATTAAGGCTATCGCTCGGATGAGTTCAAAGAAAAAAATGGACATTCCAGTCTATGAAGGAAGTCTGGATGCAGAAGAGCTTCTAGATTGGATCAGAGCTCTTGACACCTACTTCGATTATGAGGATATCGAAGAGGATAAAAAGGTTAGACATGCTGTCACAAAATTGAAGGGACATGCAACATTATGGTGGGATGAGCTTCAAGCGGATAGACGTTCCAAAGGCAAGCAAAAGATCAAAAGATGGGATCGAATGATTGCGAAGATGAAGGAAAAGTTCATCCCAAGGGATTATCATATCACACTATTCAGGAGAATGTAGAACCTGAGACAGAAGTTGATGACGATGAAAGAATACACCGAAGAATTCTACAAGCTCAATATTAGAGCAGGTCATCGGGAGAGCGATGATGAAAAAGTAGCCAGGTATATGAATGGCTTAAGATACGATATCCAGGATGAGATGAGCATGACAACCATCAGAATGGTTGAGGATGCATATCAGATGGAATTGAAGGCAGAAGAGAAACTAAGCCGTAAGACAGCACAGTGAGGGTGAGGCAAGAGCCAGCCAAGGGGAAAATCAGTTGCCCAAGATAGGTTCTAGAAATATAAGGATGACTGGAAGAAGCCTCAGACAGGAATCGAGAGAGGTGGAAGTTCTCAGCGAGGCCAGCACACTGAAAATCGAATGCAGCAGACAGAACAGAGCGGAGGATATGCTGATGTTAATACTTTTCCTCATACCAGAGGTAGAGGAAGAGGGAGAGGAGGAATCATCACATGTTACACATGTGGGAAAAATGGACATAAGGCAGTTGACTGTCCAGATAGGAAGACAGATAAAGGAGAAGCTCACATCGTCGAGGCACAAAGGCGAGCTGCTGACGCAGAAGACAGAAGGTCTTTGATGATGAGAAAAGTTCTCGTAACACCCGAGAAGGAGGTGGAGGACATAGCTCAGAGAAACAGACTGTTCAGAACCGCATGAAAGACCAAGGACAAGAAATGCAAGGTTATTGTGGACAGCGGAACCACCGACAATCTCGTTTCAACCGAGATGGTGGAAAAATTAGAGCTGGAAATGACTAATCACCTGAGTCCATATAAAGTATCATGGCTACAGAAGGGACATCAGGTGAGTGTCACTAAACAGTGCTTAGTTGACATCAAGATAGGAGGATATAATGATAAAATTCTCTGTGATATTATTCCTATGGATGTATGTCATTTATTGCTAGGCATACCATGGCAATATGACAGAAACGTAACTCATGATGGAAAGATGAATACGTACACCTTAGAGAAGAATGGGAGAACACACATGTTACTTCCGATAAAATACCAAGAGGTGAAACTGGAAGTGAACAATAGGATACTTCTCATGAGTGGGAAGGAACTTCTGGCAGAAGTAAAGAAGAAGGAAGATCCACAATTCTTGGTGGTTAGGAAACCGAGGGTTTTTTTGACCAACACAAGAGTGGATGATTTGCTGACAGAAATTCAAGAACTGTTGGAAGAGTTCGCTGACATAGTGGTAGAAGAATTACCTCATTCGTTGCCACCGAAGAGGAGCATAAGTCATCATATAGACCTCATACCAGGAGCTAGTTTGCCAAACAAAGCAGCGTACAGGTTGATGCCACAGGAGAATGAGGAGGTCAAAAGGCAGGTACAGGAACTGCTGGATAAAGGACTGATCAGAGAGAGTTTGAGTCTGTGTGTTGTCCCAACAGTACTAAGTCCAAAGAAAGATGGAGGTTGGAGAATGTGCACTGATTCCAGAGCCATTAACAAGATAACCATCAGGTACAGGTTTCCATTGCCACGGATAGATGACTTGATGGACTGTTTAAGTGGAGCAAATTTTTTTTCAAAGGTTGATTTGAAAAGTGGGTACCATCAGATTCGCATGAGGGAAGGCGATGAATGGAAGACAACGTTCAAAACCAATGAAGGGTTGTACGAATGGCTAGTCATGCCGTTTGGTTTGACAAATGCACCGAGTACATTCATGAGGCTGATGAATGAAGTGTTGAAATAATTTATTGGTAAGTTTGTCATTGTTTATCTAGATGACATATTGATTTTCAGCAAAACAAAAGAAGAGCATTTGAAGCATTTAGGTACAGTAATGAGGAAGCTACAGCAAGAGAAGTTGTTGATCAATGTGAGGAAATCTTCATTTATGAAGAAAGAACTCATTTACTTGGGGTTTGTCATATTGGCAAATGAATTGAAGATGGATCCAAGTAAAGTGGAGGTGATTAAAAATTGGCCATCACCAAAAAATGTTTTCGAGGTGAGAAGTTTTCATGGACTGTCTAGTTTCTACCAAAAATTCATCAGGAATTTCAATGGAATTAGTACAGCGATGATGGACACAGTTAGGAAAAGACATAAATCTTTTCATTGGACTGAAGAGGCAGAAAGGAGCTTCAATCTGGTGAAGCGAAAGATAATGGAACAGCCAGTTTTAGTGTTGCCATATTTTTCAAAAGTTTTCCAGGTGAAATGTGATGCAAGTGGCTTTGCCATAGGAGCGGTCTTGAGCCAGAAGGACAAACCAATTGCATATTTCAGTGAGAAGCTGGATGAGGCCAAAGTGAAGTACTCAACGTATGATAAAGAATTTTATGCTATCATACAAGCGTTGAAGAAGTGGAGGCATTACTTGATCCCGAAAGAATTTGTTTTGTATAGTGATAACCATGCATTATAGTTTGTGACTCAGCAGGAGAAGCTGAATCAGAAACATGCAAAATGGGTAGAGTATATGCAGAATTTTACATTTGCAATTAAACACATTTCAGGGACTGCTAACAAAGTGGCTGATGCTTTGAGCAGGAAGTGTTTGTTGCTGCAGGAGTTTCGAGTCAAGACATCGGGTTTTGAAAATTTTAAAGACATGTATGTAGGTGATGCAGATTGTACAGAGGCATATGAGGTGACTGAGAACCTAGTTCTCAAAGACAGAAGCCTGTGGATAGATTACATGATCCAAAATGGACTATTATTTAGAGGAAATCAGTTATGCATTCTGAATTGCTCCATGAGGGAGAATCTGCTAAAAGAGAAGCATAACATTGGATTAGCAGGACATTTTGGCCACGATAAGACATTTGCAAAGCTGAGTGAAGCATATTTTTGGCCGAGGATGTGGTCAGATGTCAAGAAGTTTGTTGACAGGTGTAGAATTTGCCAGCATTCAAAGGGTGGGAAGCAAAATGCGGGATTCTATCAATCCTTACCCATACTTGAGAGGCCATGGGATGAAATCAGCATGGATTTCGTAATGGGATTACCGAGGACGCAAAGAGGACATGATTCGATCTTTGTGGTGATCGACAGGTTTTCTAAAATGGCACATTTTATTCCATGCCAGAAGACCAGTGATGCGACTCATATCGCAAATCTGTTCTTCAAGGAGATTGTTAGACTTCATGGTTTACCCAGAAGCATTGTATCGGACAGGGATACAAAGTTCATTGGACATTTCTGGAGGACACTGTGGAAGAAGATGAGAACTAAATTGATGTTTAGTTCAGCCTATCATCCTCAGACGGATGGGAAAACAAAGGTGGTGAATCGAAGTTTGGGAGATTTACTCAGAAGCCTGGTGACAGAGCACCACAACAGTTGGGATAATGTGTTGCCACAGGCAGAGTTTGCTTACAACGATTTAGTGAATCGAAGTACAGGTAAAAGTCCATTTGAAATTATATATGGCAGGCAACCAAGAGGAGTATCTGAACTGAGGGATTCAGAGTAGATAATGACTTAGAGCGCAAGTGCTGAAGAATTCGTAGAGGCGATGGAAGATCTTCACAGCAGAGTGAAGCAGCGATTGCAAGAGTCAAAGCAGGAATATAAATGCAGAGCGGATCAGCATAGAAGACAACTTCAGTTCGAGGTTGGTGATCTATTTCTGGCGCATCTGAGGAAAGAAAGGTTCCCAAGGGGAACATACAACAAGCTGAAGATGAGGAAAATTGGGCCATGCAGAGTCCTAAAGAAATTGGGAGAAAATGCTTATGAGATTGAATTGTCGAATGAGATCGGAATATCTCTGACATTCAATGTCTCAGACTTATATCCATATAAGGCTAAGGACGCAGGAGCTGGAAATGATGAACAGCCAGAAATCTAGTGGCAGAAGCAGATGCCAATTGCAGAAAAGCCACAGATGGAGAGTATACTTGACAAGAAGGTGAGTAAAAAGACTAGATGAAAGGAATACTATGAGTATCTGGTAAAATGGAAGAACTGTCCAGTGGAAGATGCCAGCTGGGAGACTGAAGAAGAGATTCAAAATCATGGCAAGACCGTGCAGGAGCTCATGGACAGGAGCCCATGAAAGTTTTCAAGCCGAGGAGTATGATGCAGGAGCATCGCAGTTACCCAAGCGAGTGTGGAGCCAGCGCATGTGTTTTTAAACACATGACATATTTCTTTGAAAACCTTTTGAAAATGACGTGCCAAAACTTTAATGAAACCTTTATGAAGGAGTGCCTTTTGTATGTTGTATCAGACCTTGATCCATATGCTCTTGTCTGAAATAGATAGGAGGCATTTAATAGATTTAATGCAGGTAGGTAGGATTTATTTCTAGATTAGACAGTTTAGATGGAAGGAGGGAAAACAGATATAGACACCCTCATTGTGTCATTGTATCATTAGTAGCATTCAAGAATAGAGGAGCAAGCAGAGAACTGTGCAGAGAACATCCATGTACAAATATTGAATTAATAGAAGAAAGCTTTGATTCAAATACATGGTTTGTGTTGTTTTCTCTGTGTATTGTTGATGTGCTCATGAATGTTTATTTTCTGGTTATGCATTTGCTTTGTATATGTTGTGCATGTGATTTCCTATTTCAGTTGAAGGATGAATAGGAGAAGGAATGAGTTTCAATTGTTTCTCTATCTGAGCCAGGAGATTTCTGCAAAGAGTGCAGTCGAATTCATCCGCAAAGCGTGCGTTGATGAAGGCTCAGTAGTTGAACCTTTGTTCTCATTCACCCAGAAGTTGATAGGGTTATTGAAGCCATGCAAGGAAGGTGCAGGTTTGAAGAAGAAGTCTCAGAGTTGTGATTCTGAGCAAAGTGTTCAAAGACTACTGCTACAGAAAGTGCACAGAGTCAGAAGGATTCAACACTCGAGAAGTTGTTGAACGTCGAGCACGAGGAGTACGCCCGAATCCATCTGAAAGAATCAGGGTGGAAAAGCTCAGGAGGTTTAGCACTTTTGTGGTATCATTGAGGGAGAGCACAGAAGTCTATGTGGAAGAAGGGTTCGAGCAAGGGTTGCGAACGCAGGCTTGGAGAACAAGTCTGAGAAGAAAACACTTAACCGTTTCAGAGAAACCTTCAAGGAAGAGAAATCGACAGTCAGGATTCGCAGAGGAAAGTTGCGAAATCCCGCCAACCGTCAGATCTCAGAAAGTTGCGCAGGGTTTAAGCCCGAAGGAGTAGACGAGGAGTCCCGGAGGAGTCATCGGGATATCAAGGTCATTGGGGTTTTACCAAGGCAGAGAATTGGGACCTTGTGATTCTCGAGATCCCGAGGAAGGATCTCAGCCATTGATCTCAACAGAACACGTGTCAGACATCAAGGCAGGAGTCGGGATTTAGTCATCAGGGATTTTAGGAGTGTGAAATCATTGTATGTTGGAATCGTGATCCACGATTTCCCGATAGGATCAGAGCCACTGATCTCAGTAGGGACCCGTGGTGAGAGATCCCAGAGAATCGAAGTTCGGAATATCGGGGTTTCTGGAGTCGAGAAACTCTTGCATAACAGAATCGCGATCCACGATTTCCCGACGCGATCAGAGTCATTGATCTGTAGGATGCGTGTCCGAGGATCCAGTGGAATCAAGATTTTGCATTTCGGGGTTCTCGGTGACGAGAGACTCACGACTGGAGAAATCGTGATATCTCGAAACGTGATTTCTCGATAGGGTTAAGGCCTGTAGTGGAGGACAAGTGTCGGAAAGCCAAGCCTTGCCATGAGTAGAGGACAGGTGGCATCGCATTTCAGGGATCGACACTTGGAGAGGGATGTGAAATTATGCAACAGGAATCGTGAATTCCCGATACGCAATTTCCCAATCGCTACAGGAGTGCGGGGTCCAGGCGTCAGTACAGAGGATAGGTGTCATCGGAGATCGGGAATCGGGGATTCACGAGGTGAGTAACTTGTGACAGTGTGAACGCTGATTTCTCGATGGGATAATTCCCGACAGAAGCAAGGAAGGAGTGGAGTGGATATTCTATCAGGATTCAGGGATTGATAAGACTCGATCTCATGAGTTCAGGACTCGCGATCTTGCGAGGTCTGATTCCCTGATAGAACAAGGGGAGATCATAAGGAGAGTCCTGTGGGGTTGCAAAGTCCCGATAAGGGATTTGAAGAGCATTTTAGCTCTTCAGGCCTAAGGAAGAGAAGGTCCTGTGGGAGCTGACGTGCCCTGGGTGGCGCATTTGCGTCACTTTTCATCTTTATTTTACGATATTTAATATTTATCAAAATAATATTAAATTTCTGGAAACCAAAACTTTACAACCACGGTTAAATTTTACTCCGTAAAACACTAACCAAACCAAGTTTCAACCATGATCAACCTCTATCTCAGCCGCGCTTAATGATTCCTTACCCAGACACAGATCCTCCATTCTTTCGTCCAGTTCCCTCACCACGCTAGTTGTGAGATCGATCTATCCGTTGTAGGAGTGGATCTCCAGAAAACTACACCACTTATGGAAGCGCAGGGGTGGATCTCCACGACCAATCAAATATACCGGTCAATCATGAATTGGTAGGTAGACTAACCGGAATTGAATGGAATATTTTCCGTCCATGTGGAATTGAATGGTAGGTACTAGGTAGACTAACCGGAATTAAAAAATTGAAGAGCCATGTAACTCTCCATTTTTCCGTCCAATTCCCTTCGTCACCACGCTAGTTGTGAGATCGATCTATCCATTGCAGGAGTGGATCTCCTGAAAGCTACACCAATTATGGAAGCGTAGGGGTGGATCTCCACCATCAATCAAATATAACGGTCAAGTATTTAATGGAATATTTTCTGACATCCAATCACCAATCACCACTAGTACTACCCAGTAACTACAGTTCGGTGGAATATTTCTCACTTGCATTCACCACAACATTGATGTGGAACCATATGAAACCCTAATATAAACATCATTGTTTGGTTTCGCAAGTGGTAAGCTAATCCTCCCAGAATATCGAGCGTTGCCTTAAACCCCAAAAAACATAAAAGCATATCGAGCGTTGTCTTAAAACCCCAAAAAAGAATAAAATCATAAAATTGAAGAGCTGCTAGTTGTGAGATCAATCTATCCGTTGCAGGAGTGGATGTCCGGAAAAATACACCAATTATGGAAGCATAGGGGTGGATCTCCACCACCAATCAAATATAACGGTCAATCACGAAATGGTAGGTATTTAATGGAATATTTTCTGACATCCAATCACCAATCACCACTAGTACTACCCAGTAACTATAGTTCAATGGAATATTTCTGACTTGCATTCACAACAACACTGACGTGAAACCATATGAAACCCTAATATAAACATCGTTGTTTGGTATCGTAAGTGGTAAGCTAATCCTTCCAGAATATCGAGTGTTGCCTTAAACCCCCAAAAAGCATAAAAGCATATCGAGCGTTGCCTTAAATCCACAAAAAAGCATAAAATCATATCCGTAGCTTTATAAATAGCATTTGTTTTGCATGCCCATGGACACAATTCTCACTTTTCCCATTAGTCTCTCTGTGTGTTTTTGTGTTGCCCTGTATACGTTTTAGCTCTGTAATGTTTGTGGATGAATCAGCCTTGAAATTGCTCGTTTGTTGATGTTTTGTTACGTATGTGTTTGTCTATTTGTGAATTTGTTGATGTTTTGTTACATATGTGTCTGTCTATTTGTGAATTTGTCATTCTTTATGACGAGGAAGAGAAGATAATTTGCCTGCGTGAAGAGGGATTGATGAATCAACTACACAATTTACGGCAGGAGGAATTGACCCTTCTTTCATTTCATGGATGCACAACCAGTAGAGAGATATTAAGAAATTACGCTTCACGCTCCTCCTATAGGTATGGAGTTTTCTTCTTAGGTTAATGGATGATCTTACATATTTTTCTCCAGTATAAATCCGGGTTTCTATAAATTTTTGTTGTTGTCCATCCTGCTTCCGCTTAAAGTTTGTACTCAGTATATTTATTTATATGTCATTTGTTATTTTTCTTATTCCTCGGCTGCTAGCAATCTTACCAAAAACCTTACCAAAACTTTATCATTTCAGTTACTTTTAGGAATTAATCGACATTAAACTCATTTTTCTTTCCTCTAATTTGTTAGCATATCTAATTTACTATGTTTTCTCCAATTTATTCTCATATAATTTAGTTTAATAATTTTTTTTTTTTTTCATTATATTAAAACAACTTTTAAACTTGTATTGCTCATTAATTTATCTAGCTGTAATAAACAATGGCGGAAATAGGAGAGAAAAACTAAATTAGAAGACTCTCCATCTTCTAATTAGAGGGAGGGAAAAAATAAATTAGAAGACTCTCCATCTCCAACGACGGAAATGGGAGGGAAAAACTAAATTAGAAGACTCTCCATCTTCACAGTTTGGGTTTTATCAGACACACATTGTCCATCTTTTAAGTTGGGTTTGATCAAACACAACATCTCATCAGCCRTTCATTTTTTATTGTTTGTATMTKYCTGTTTGATATGTATTTMTGATCCTTTGTATCTACCAGTTAGTTTTTCATTTTTTTATATTTTKAAAWTTTTCCTATATTAGCTGGTTGGATTTTTTCTTTATTATACATATGTGTGGAGTTTTCCCTAGTTGGCTGACATACATGAATTTCATGGTTAATATATGTCACCGGCCCGCAAACCCTTTCCCAACTCCAGAAATGAAACTTGTCTCAAGCGAAGGTCATTTGTTCAAATCCCGTTTATTGTTGATTTTATTTAGTGTGTAAAAGTCGTATGTCAGTGACATGTTCGCAAAATTTCACTGCCAAGTACGTGGCTAGTAGTCCGAAAAATCTTTCCTCGTCATTTAGCTGTGAACAAGATGCTCTCTGCAATCCCATTAGGAGAATTCAGTAGATGTTTTTATTTTTTTAATGTTTTCTAATTGTTGTTTAAACTACGATCAAAATTTAGAAAGATAATTAAAATTATAGGTTTCTAGATTGCATATTTTTTGAGAGCCATAATCAATTTGTATATTAAAAAAATAATTTAACCAATATAAATAATTTGTATATTGCAATTTACATKATTCCAAAAATAATTACCAAAAATCGAATTAGAAACAAGAAAACCCTCAAATAGTCGGTAGACTCGCTAGGTATACAYCTATTTCCTTACTCCGCCCCCAAACTCTCATGTCTCRCCACATGGACTGAGTCRRCRCAGTGCAAGGGACACRCGAGGTCCARCAGATTAGACAGGCATTTAATGCGTACAATTACTCATGTTCAGTGCACTTTACATCGAATTCGGGTTTAACAGCGCCAGAACCCATTGTGATTACCAGATCATCTTTTGATTTTTAATAGGGTAAAAAATATTATAATTTAGTATTCAATTTTTGTTGGTTAGTTAAAAATGTAACTGTAATTTGTTAGGTCAATATTTTTAACTATGAGCTAAGAAACCACATTCCAGAATTTGTTAGGTCAGTATTTTTAACTATGAGCTAAGAAACCACATCCCAGAAATATGAGCTAAGAAACCACAACCAATAAATATTTGGATATTTAATGTAACGACCCTAATTGGATACATGCTTATAGATTATAAGTAAAATTAATTAAAAGAAATTAATTATGGTTAACTGAGTAATAATTCAAACTACAGATCACATTTAATGACATGTGAAATAAAATTAAAAGATCAATGAAAAATGATATAAAAATGGTCGCGTATGCAGAGAGGGATAGCCATGGATCCTGAGAAGATAAAACATTAACTCATGACGAAGGATGGAGGACGGAGGGTGGTTGAAGGAGTAACTGCAGGAGTCGGTGAAGGAGGAATAAGGGGGGGATGATCAGTCGACGGAGGGGGGATCTGGAGGACTGTGGGTTTTTCTATGAGCAGAGAGTTTTGGCATTGTGGCTTTTGATCAGGGGAGGCACTGAGTTGCTGGAGGTTTTGGGCACGAAGGGCTAGGATATCCATTGATATCCTGGAGCTAGGTAGTTTTCCTAGTTGGCAGGGAGGACAGTAGTTTTGGGCAGTTATTTTCCTATTTGTGGCAGGATTGATCTGAGGAGCAGGTAGCAGGAAGGTAGCAACAAGGCACAGAGACAACAGAAATTAGCATCAAAACCAGATATTTGTTCAGTTATGTATTTATTTCTTCCTGTCATGAATTCAGTATTTATTGATAAATATAAGTTACAGAAGTTGATGTTATGAAAATCATTATAATGCTATCAAGTTATTGTTTCAGTTTACTTTATAAAATATTTATGAAGCTTAATGTTGTTTAGAAGTCTATGGCTATTACATATGGTATCAGAGCATCTTAGTTCGAAATCTGGGCCTAAGGGACAAAATCCCAAACGATTAACTCCAGCCATGCTTAACCTATAAGAAACACACGTTCAGTTTGACTAAATAGGACTGATACAGTGTGGTATCCAAGCTGTTAAGCACGAAAAAGAGAAGTCATAGCTTAATTTTTCCTTGAGCAATGTTGTTAATGAAGTTTTGGGTAGAATAGACACCTGAAACCAATGAAAATGTCGTGGGAAGCTTCTATTGAAGGCTTGAAACTGGTAAGATTCAATGACTACACCAACCATACTAAATAAAATGCAAAAAGACATTTGCGGGACCTTGAAAAGGCCTATTTCACCTCGAACTTACCTAAATGGGGGAAATTGCCGATGCACAGTCAGAAAAAGGAAATTTAGCAGACCTGTACCGCACAGGAATAGTGTGAAATATTCACCTATATTAAGCCTCGATGATTGTAATAATGAACTATAGACCCATATAAATTTCAACCGTGACAAGAAGATTTGCCTGTTACACGGGAGAATTGATCTGCACCGTCAGATCTCGGGCGAAATCCCGTCAGCCGTTAGATCTAGAAAAGTTGCACGGGGTTTAATCCCTAGCATGCATAGGAGAAGTCCTGGAAGAGTCATCGGGATATCAGAGTCATTAGAGTTTTGTTAAGTCTGAGAATCAAGGCCTTGTGGTTCTCAAAATCTCGAGAACTGATCCTAGCCGTTGATCTCGGCAGGACATGTGTCAGCGTTCTAGGGAGGCATCGGGATTTTACCGTCGGAGAATTTAGGAGTGTAGAAACGTTGCTTAAGGAAATCACCATTCGCGATTTTTCGATAGGATCGAAGCCGTCCAAACAGTGGTGATGCGTGTCAGAAGATCCCGAAGAGTCGTGGATCGGGAAATTGGGGTTTTCGAAGAAAAAGAAACCGCGTCGCTGGGAATCGCGATCGGCGAAATCCCGACAGTGACATAAGCGTGGTGGGACCACTAGAGTCAGAATGGAGGACAGGTGCCCGTCATCCGGGAAGAGTCGGGAAATCCATGGGAAAATCCCGACACAATCACAGCCGTCCATCTGTGGGACAGGTGGCAACCATCGAAAACCATCGGTGTTTGGCCCATCGGGAAATCAGGAATCCCGGGGACATGATGTTTAATCACTTTGAATTCGCGATCCGTGAAACCCCGATGAGTGGGGGCCAGCTGTCATCACATCAGAGGAGGAGGACAGAAGCGTAGTGGAGGCCAGTTGTTAGCCAACCGGGGAATCGGGATATCGGGATTTTTGAGGGCAAGGAATACTCGCATGATGGAGTCGCGATTCGCGGTATCCCGACGGGAGTTATGAACCGTCCATCGGCGAGGACGCGTGGCATGAGATCCTAACGAGTTGGAGTTTGGGGGCATCGGATTTTTCGTGGGTAAATAAATTGTGCAACAGGAAATCGTGATCCATGATTTCCCGACGAGATCTGAGCCGTTCATGTTGAGGATGCGTGTCGGAGGATCTCGAAGAGTCGGGGTTTGGCATATCAGAGTTTCCAGAGTCGTGAAACTCTTGCACAATGAAATCGCGATCGGCGATTTCCCGACACGGTTGGAGCCGTTCGATTGGAGGGATGCGTGTCAGAGGATCTGAAGGAGTCGGGGTTCGACATTTCGGGATTTCTGCATACAAAGGAATTGTTGCATTAGAAGTCACGATTTTGCGATACCCAATAGAGCTCACACGTGCATCGCGGATCGGGAAATCAGGAATCCTAAGGACGCGCGTGCGTTGACATCGCAAACGCCGAAACCCCGAATCCCAATAAGGTGATACAAGGCTACGGTCATGGAGGCAGATCATATGGACCAAGCTCATAGAAAAAGGGCTAACAAAGAAAAGAACCCATCGGGAAAGTTAAGCACAAAATCCTGACAGGAAGGTATATGGTAACGGTCTTGTGAGCGCGGTCATATAGACCAAGGTATAGCCAGTAGGGGCTAGCCCATAGAGATGAAGCTCATCGCGAATCGGGGATTGGAGAGGTAAGGAACTCGCGACAACAAAAATTTCGAAACCTCGAAACGTGATACAGAGTCGAGGATAAGTCACGGTAGGTGCAGAGGCTGTGACGAGGGAAGATAAGGCCTGTGGATTGGGGCATTTGACAGTGAATTTTGGAGGAAATCAAAAGAGCCGCTTAGGCTCAGTTGATGAAATCGAACGATCCTGTATACCCATAAAACTATATATATTTACACATATAACTACATGCATATGCACAGACGAACAAATTTATAAAGATAAACGAAATAAATTGAAGGCAGAACACCAAAATCTGTACAGAGCTGGAATTGCAAGCAAAACATTTGTTTAAAAGAGGAAATCACCATTCATTACCATAGCATAAGTATGGTTTGTGCAATTTCTCAATTCGAATAACCCCGCGTTCTTCATGAAGGTACTGAAACTATGCACAACTGGCGGACTGAATCGTACCTCTTACCATAGTTGAAGGTGAGCTCCGCAATGTGTACAGACAGGGGATTGATTCCCAAATATTTCAGAAAGACTGGACTACAGGTCTTGGATCTTGTCAGTGGCCACCTCAATATACTCTATTTCTGCAAAACGAATTGGAGCATATACAACATTAAACAGCGCTAGTAAAGTGCTCAGAACAACGGTGAGGATGTGAGCCATGGCAAGGGAGATTCTGGAAACCTCTGAGTAGAGCACAAGCAGATCTATGGTGGACAAAGACTGATGCGAGGCAAGTCCCAGCAGATGATAAAGTGGGACAGAGGAAGGATGCGTAGAGAGTCGAAAGGCTGACAGATGTAGAAATTGGGGGCTAGATAAGAGGGAGCTTATGAAAGCCTGATGAGCACGTGGAACCCATGCGTGCCCGAACCCTGGGGTATACACTCAATTATTTTATAGACATAATATAAAGTGTTTAAAATGATTTAAAGTATATGGAACAATTTAGTATCGATGATTTATACACAAATAAAGGTCATATTAATTAAAATTAATGAAAGGTTA
>ML811922.1:147460-163138 GCA_009831015.1 Picea engelmannii
AGGAGGTGTTGATGGAGGTGAAGGAGGAATCTGAGGATGGTCCTCTTCCTCTTCACTTTTTCCCTTTGAAGAATCACCCAAAACTGGTCGCTTCCGTTCCAAGTAATCTTCGTACAAGACTTTCACCATCTCCGACATAGCAAAGCATGTTTTCCGGAATTCTTTCTCATCTTGAGAAATTCCTTCTTCTGATGCCATCTTCTCCCTGTGAGAAGATCTTTTTCTCAATCCAATTAATGGATCCTCTGCAACAAGCTCACCTTCACCATGCTGTAGATTTTCCCTGGTTAACATGCAACTCAAATCCAAACGTCAACTAGCTCTGATACCACTTGATCTGTAGGATCTTTTAATGACTTATGGTTGAGTTTTAATTTTGCATGCGTTAATTAACCATTTGAGTAACTTAGTAAAAGAATGAGGAAAGAAGAGGAATTATGACAGCCATATAAACATATGCAGATCTGAAATGAAATAATAGACAACAAACCATAACACGCAGATTGATAACGAAGTTCGACACAACTTTTGCCTACGTCTCTGGGCCTTTTTCTCTGTGGGGGAGGCTTCTTTATTTCTGTTCAAAAGCTCAAAAGTACATCATTGCAATGCAAAATGCCTACACGAATGATCTTTTCATGTTCTTCTAGATGTCTAGAACCCTGCAAAGAAAATGGCATGCAAAACGGACGTCCGGAGCTCCCAGAAATGATCCGACAGTGTCTCCTCCTCAAAAGCTTCTCTGTGTCAAAATGGCTTTAGCTTGGCTTGTCCTCAACATAAATCTTCTGTGAAATGCCCCCCTATGACCTGAAACAGGCCTGGGTTATATAGCTTGGAAGTTGGTTGCTCATCTCCAACTTCCTCCCAAAATTTAGGCTCCAAAACTGCCCAATATTCCCCAAAAATAAAGAAAATTAATTAAAAATAGGCTAATTAGCAATTAAAACCAAAATCTTGGCATAAAAACCCACTTTTAAACAATAATATAGCATTAGGCCCCCTTCATCCGGTGCGCCCCCCCTTGTTAGGGTCACATGGCTTAATATGGCCAAGCGTTAGCCCAAACGACTAAGCACTGGCCCCTGTCCTGCGTTGACACCTGGTTCCGTTGGCGCAACCATACGACTGTTGATCTAACTGTTGTAACCACGTACTCCCTCTGCACTCGGCTCCCGGTCATGTGGTGTTGCAATAGGGCCACGGGCCCAACCGTTGTAACCTCTGCACATTAAATGGTAACGGTCTATTGTATAACCCCCGTGCTCCCGATTGTATGGTGGGGTCATGTGGTATGCGACGAGGGTTGGTGCTAAGTCCAGACCCTTTTTTTTCTGCCTTTTAAAACTTCCACCAACACAAAAGGAAAATGCACCATATAGTTTACAAGAACCACCGGTGGGGCAGGTGGTTAGCCAAGCCCTGCCAGTCCTTTGCCCGGTCGGGAGGTTGTCGGTTTGACCCCCGTGCACACCATAACATTTTACATATAAACCAATAGCCAACCACGGGGTGCCACATGGCAGCCCATGACTGGGCCACGTGGCACCTTCCCAACCAACCAAAATATGCTGCGTGTCAATCGCTGATTGGCCATGTGCCAGAGCCGTATTGCCACGTCAACTTGCCACGTCAATCGTCGTATTGTCCCGTCATTCTGCCACATCAGTTGCTGACGTCACCCATGCCACGTGCCACCCTTATAGTGGTGACACATGTCACCTATGGATTGGCCCAACTAGATGTCCGTACATCCAAATCTGCCTGACACATGTCGCCTCCTGGAGCTGCCACGTGTCGCCTTCTGGGGTTGAAACGTCAGTTGTATGGACCGTACGGTCTGCACAGTCAGCATGACATGTGGACTGTACGGACTATACAGTCATCCCTTTTTTTACCTGTTTGAATTTTCAGACAAAATGCGATATCTTCTCCATATGGAGCCCGTTTGACAAAGTAAATACACCATAACATTTTACATATAAACTAATAGCCAACCACATGGTTCCACGTGGCAGCCCACGACCTGGCCACGTGGCACCTTCCCAACCAACCAGAATATGCCACGTGTCAATCGTTGATTGGCCATGTTCCAGAGCCATACTGCCATGTCAACTTGCCACGTCAATCGCCGTACTGTCCCGTCATTCTTCCACGTCAGTTGCTGGCGTCACCCGTGCCACGTGTCACCCTTACAGTGGTGACATGTGTCACCTCTGGATTGTCCCAACTCGTTGTCCGTACGTCCAAATATACCTGACACGTGTCGCCTTCTGGGCTTTCCACGTTAGCTATACAGACCATACGGTCTGCACAGTCAGCATGACACATGGATTGTACGGACTGTACAGTCATCCCTTTTTTTACCTGTTTGACTTTTCGGACATAATGCGATATCTTCTCCATATAGAGCCCGTTTGACAAAGTAAATATACCGTCGGAATTAGGAAGACGAGACAGACACAATGGAACTGGTTTCATCGCATTTTGAGCATTTTCATTTTTGAGCATTTTTCAAGCCCTGTCAGGCTTCTAGATCCGATTTCGGATCAGTGATCCTCCATTCTTCCATCCAGTTCCCTCACCACCCAGGTTGTGAGATCGATCTATCCATTGCAGGAGTGGATCTCCACCACCAATCAAATATAACGGTCGATTACGAAATGGTGGGTTGAGTAATTGGAATTGAATGGAATATTTTCTGACATGCGATTGTCAATCACCACTAGTACTGCCCAGTAACTACAATTCAGTGGAATATTTTTGACATGCATTCACAACAACAGTGACATGAAACCATATAAAACCCTAATATAAACATCGTTGTTTGGTTTCGGAAGTGGTAAGCGAATCCTCCCAGAATATCGAGCATTGCCTTAAACCCCCAAAAAGCATAAAAGCATATCGAGCGTTGCCTTAAAACCCCCAAAAAACATAAAAACATATCCACAGCTTTATAAATAGCATTTTCTTTGCCCGTAGACATAATTCTCACTTTTCCTGTCAGTCTGTGTGTTTTTGTGTTGTTGTGTATGCGTTTTACCTCTGTAATGTGTGTGGATGAATCGACCTTGAAATTGCTTGTTTGTTGATGTTTTGTTACGTATGTGTCTGTCTATTTGTGTATATGTCTGTCTATTTCTAAATTTTTCATTCTTTATGACAAGGAAGAGAAGAGAATTTGCCTACGTGAAGAGGGATTGATTTATCGGCTACACAATTTACGGCGGGAGGAATTGACCCTTCTTTCATTTCATAGATGCACAACCAGTAGATAGGAATTAAGAAATTATGCTTCGCGCTCCTCCTACAGGTATGGAATTTGCTTCTTAGGTTAATGGATGATCGTACATATTTTTCTCCAGTATAATTCTGAGTTTCTATAAAGTTTTGTTGTTGTCCATCCTGCTTCTGCTTAAAGTTTGTACGCAGTATATATATATATGTCATTTGTTATTTTTCTTATTCCTCCATTGCCAGCAATCTTACCAATACTTGATTATTTCAGTTATTTTTAGGAATTAAATGACATTAAAGTCATTTTTCTTTTCTCTCATTTGTTAGCATATCTAATTTATTATGGTTTGTCCAATTTAATCTCATATAAATTAGTTTAAAATAATTTATTTTTTTTCCATTATATTAAAAATCTTTTAGACTTATATTGCTCATTAATTTATCAGCTGTAATAAATAATGGCGGAAATATGAGACAAAAACTATATTGTCCTGTAGACGGAAATGGGAGGGAAAAACTAAATTGTCCCGTTTAAATTAGAAGATTCTCCATCTTCTCAGTTTGGGTTTTTATCAGACTCACGTTGTCCATATTTTAAGTTGGGTTTTATCAAACACAACATCTCATCAGTAGTTCATTTTTTATTGTTTATATCTACCTATTTGATATGTATTTTTGATCCCTTCTCATTAGTTTTTCATTTTTTTATATTTTTAAAATTTTCATGTATTAGGTGGTTGGCTTTTTTCTTTATTATATATATGTGTGAGTTTTCCCTAGTTGGCTGACATATATAAATTTCGTGGTTAATATCTGTCACCAGCCCGCAGACCCTTCCTTGACTCCAAGAAATGAATCCCGGCTCAAGCGGAGTTAGTTTGTTCAAATCTCGTTTATGGTTGATTTTATTTAGTGTTAGATATCGTAAGAGATGGGGTGTGTAAAAGCCGTATGTCAGTGACTTGTTCGCCGAGAATGTGGCCAGTAGTCTGGAAAATATTTCTTCCCCATTTCGCTGTGAACAGGATGCTCTCTGCAATCCCATTAGGGGAATATTCACTAGATAGTTTTATTTTTTTAATTTTTTTAATTACAGGTTTCTAGATTGCATATTTTTTGAGAATCCTAGTCAATTTGTATATTAAAAAAATCATTTAACCAATATAAATAACAATTTGTATATTAAAAAAATAATTTAACCAATATAAATAATTTGTATATTGTGATTTCCCCATTATTTACGTGATTCCAAAAATGATTACCAAAAATCTAATTAGAAACCAGAAAACCCTCGGATAGTCGGTAGATGCACTGGGTGTACCTATTTACTTACTCCGCCCCCAAACTGTCTTGTCTTGCCACATGGACAGAGTCGATGCAGTGCAAGGGACACGCGAGGTCCAGCAGATTAGATGGGCATTTAATGCGTACAACTACTCATGTTCAATGCACTTTACATCGAATTCGGGTTTAACAGCGTTAGAACCTGTGATTACCAGATCATCCTTTAGTATTATTATAATTTATTATAATTTAGTATTATTTTTTTTAATTAGAAATGTGTCAGTATTTTTAACTATTTTAAAAAAAACCACAACCTAGGGATATTTGGATATTTAAGTAGTTAAAATCATTGAAACATGAAATCATGAGCGGGCCAGGGGATTCCCACGGATCCCCTACGAAAGGAAGATGGCTGGCCCACCGCGACACCCCCACCACGAGATTGGTCCCCTTAGCCTACACCCCTCTCCACCCGCCAACCTTGAGGCTCGTGATTACCGACCAAGGTAATGAACTGAACGACGTAATACGACAGAACAGACCGTATATAAATGGTAATTTGGTACTCTCCAATGTCCACTGTTTGTGAAATGTGGTGGGATTTACTCTCTCAATGATGGAATCACTCAAATTCCTATTATCTAAAAAGGTTGATCAGTAAAGATTCTTAATAAGATATGTTTTGATGGTTGGTAAGGGTTTAATGTAAAATTGGTGAGTTGGTTTTTTATTTTCTATATCAATATTCATTCAGTATTTCCCATAGAACAATATTTTTCCCATAGAACATGAACTTACTTTAACATAAGAGTGATTATATTTTTTAATTTTATTATTATTATTATTTTATATTTTTTAATATTTTATTATTATTATTTTAATTTTAAGTATTTAATATTTAAATTTTATTATTAATATTATTATTTTTAATTTTTTTATCATGATCATTTTAATTTGATCATAAAATTAGGAAATAAATTGAATTTAAAAAAAATCTTTCTTAGTATAATACATATAACATATGTTATATGTAAAGTATAATTTGTTTAACATAAATTTTAATAGATAAAGTTAAAAAGATTCTTGATTGAGCATAATATATGTTGGAAATTGAGATAGTGTTCAACCCTTTTATCTCTTTTACGATATTCAACCTTCAACATGAGTGTTRGACAAATATTGATGATTTAGGGTTTGTATAGTTTGCAAAGGTGGTAGTAATGGTAGGATGTCATTCTAGGAGTGGTTTGTCTCTTATCTAACCTTGATGAGGTAAAAAGAGGGGTGAAACAATGTGCACAAGACACTGCAAAGGTGCAACTTTTGCATTGTATTGTTATGAACTCCACTTTTTATTGGGATAAATGGAATATACATAGTTTGAGAAGCAAGTACAAGAAAATAATAATGTTAGGAACTCTTGTGAAGTATATACAACTAGACATATACTAGAAATTAGAGAATGAAAAAAGGAAGTGGAAGCATTCATGGGCATTCAACACAAGAAGCATTTGAAAGTCACTATTGAATTAAGTTACTTGCAGTAGTTGGTTAGGTGAATTGTGGCTCATATTTGATGTTCCTTTAGTAGTGGTTTTATATCCCTCTCATATATACTAAATACCATATGTAGAGAACTCCTTGTCTGGCCTCTCTTTAGCCTTGGAGGATCACATGTGATGCAGGAGCATCGCCCAAGACAAGCGAGCCAACATGGAAGACAATGAACAGCTGGACAAGACCAGCCGAAACTTTTTGAATTTTCATTCAAGATGATGCGCCAATGTATAAATGCACCATTTATGAAAAGCGCCTTTGTATATTGTATCAGACCTCGAGCCATACGCTCTTGTCTGAAGTAGATAAGGAGGCATTTAATCTAGTTAATGCAGGTAGGTAGGATTTATTTCTAGATTAGACAGTTTTAGATGGAAGGAGGGAAAACGGATATAGAAACCCTCATTGTGTATTGTAACATTATCAAGCATTCAGAAGAGAAGAGCAGACAGAGAATTGTATGAAGAACACCCATGTACAAATATTGAATTAATAGAAGAAAGCTTTGATTCAAATCCATGGTTATGTGTCTATTCTCTGTGTATTGAGGTTGTGCTCATGAATGCTTGTTTTCTTGTTATGCATTTTCTTTGTATATGTTGTGCATGTGACTTCATGTTTCGAAACTAAAGTCTGAAGGAGAAGGAGAGTGAGGTTCAATTGTTTCTCTATCTGATCCAGGAGATTCCTGCAAAGTGCGCAGTTGAATTCATCTGCAAGGAGTGCGTTGATGAAGGATCAGTAGTTTAACTCTTGTTCTCATTCACCCAGAAGTGGATTTGAGTTGTTGAAGCCATGCAAGGAGTGCGTAGGTTGAAGAGGAAGTCTCAGTTGGAAATCTGAGCAAGGAATCAAAGACTGCTACTGCAGGAAGTGTGCAGAGTCGAAAGGATTCGACACTTAGGGAGTGTTGAATGATTGCTACAAGGAGTGCGCGCAAATACCTTTGAAAGAATCAGAGTAAGAGAGCTCAGGAGGTATAGCACCTTCACGGTATAGTTGATAGAGAACCCAAGAGGTTTGGGACGAGGAGATTCGGGCAAGAGATGCAAGTGCAAGTGTCCGAGGATAAGTTCTGAGAAAGGAGCTTTAGTCTTCTGAAGGAATCCTTGAGTAGAAGGAACCGACGGTCAGTATTAGCAGAGGAAGATTGTGAAATCCCGTCAGCCGTCAGATCTTGGGAAGTTGCACATGGATTAAAGCCTTAGCATGTAGGGAAGGAGCCAGAGGACCATCGGGATTCGTCTCATCATGGATTCGGAGGTTACTGAGGCGTAAAACTCTCTCAGGAAGGAATCGCGATCCGTGATTTCCCGAAAGGATCTCAGCCTTGATCTCGGCGAGACATGTGTCAAGGAGCAGGGGAGTCAGTGGAGCTCGGTGCATCGGAGAATCGAGACTTCTGGAGTCAAGAGTCTTGCACATGAAATTGTGATTAGTGATTTCCCAAGAAGATCAGAGCCGTCGATCACAGCAGGTACGCGTGGCTCAAGGTCCCAAAGAGTTGGGGTTCGACATTTCAGGTTTTCAGCATACAACGGAATCACTATAGGAGAAACCGCGATTTTGCGATAACCGATAGAGTAGAGAAGAAAGCGGTGACGTGGAAGGGAGAGATCACACGTGCATCGGGGTTCAGTAATTCGAGATTCTCAGTGACGAGAAACTCACGTTAGGAGAAGTCGCAAAATCCTGAAACGCGACGGTCCCATAGTCAAAGTGTTAAGTGGAAGACAGGTGGCATCGGAGATCGGAGGATTGGAGATCCTGAGGACGTAAGGTTTGCGCCCAGTTTTGCGAAGTTCGAAACTTCGGTTGGAGAAGGACCATGGTCCCGTGGACTAGAAGGTCACATGTGAAAGAGTTAGATAGAGGGGCTAAAGGTCACAGAAGTACCATCGGAGATCAGGAGTCGAGAATTCTTGAGAGCCATGACTCACGACAACGGGAGAGCCGATTTTTCGATGGGTGGATTCCCGATAGGACGAAGGGAGACCACAAAGAGAATCCTGTGGGTGTTGGGAAGTCCCGAAGCGGGATTTGAAGAGCATTCAGCTCTTCGGGCCTAGGGAAGAGAAGGTCCTGCGAGACCGATCGTACTCTGAGGAGTGCTGTTGCGTTAGAGTGGTATCAGAGTGGGATTGACTCTTTGTTTTCTATAGCAGAGAGAGAGAGAATTCACCATGCCGCCCAGAAGAGAAAGACAGTCAACCGACCCAGAAGACAGGGAGGTGAGAAGAAGAGGCAGGCCGGCAGGAAATCCAGAACTGGAAAGGAAAATGAGAGATCTTCGAGAAAGACTAGAAGATATGGAGGTAGCGCAGAGATGCACAGCCAGTGCTGGAGATATGAGCAACTCTGAAGGAAAAGTTGAAGTTGAACAAAAAGGAGAAGTTGCAGCCGAAGATGTAGCCAATGAGCGACTGATTAAAGCTATCACTAGGATGGGTGCGAAGGCGAAGATAGACATTCCATCTTATGAAGGAAGTTTGGATGTAGAGGAGCTATTGGATTGGATTAGAGCTCTTGAAACCTACTTCGATTATGAGGATATCGAAGAGGATAAAAAGGTTAGACATGCTGTCGCACGATTGAAGGGACATGCAACATTGTGGTGGGATGAGACACAAACTGACAGACGCTACAAAGGCAAGCAGAAAATTAAAAGCTGGGATCGAATGATTGCAAAGATAAAGGCAAATTTCATCCCAAGAGACTACCAAATTAATCTGTTCAGGAGGATGCAGAACCTGAGACAGAAGCTGATGACAGTGAAAGAATACATTGAGGAATTATATCAACTGAACATCAGAGCAGGTCATTGGGAGAGCGATGATGAGAAGGTTGCCAGATACCTGAATGGTCTGAGATATGACATTCAGGATGAATTTAGCATGGTTACCATCAGAATGGTGGAGGATGCCTACCAGATGGCTCTGAAAGCCGAGGAGAAGCTGAGCCGTAAGCAAAGTCAGAGAGGGAAAGGCAGAAGTCAGCCCAGAGGCAAGGCAGTTGCCCAGGATAAATACCAGAAGCCCAAGGAGGAATGGAAGAAACCTCAGGGTAGAGTTGAAAGAGGCGGAACCTCATAGCGAGGACAACAATATGCTGAGCAGAGGGGACAACATAATGAGCAACGAGGGGATTATGTTGACGCAAACACATTTCCTCATACCAGAGGTAGAGGAAGAGGCCGAGGTGGAGTAATCACATGCTTCACATGTGGAAAGAATGGACACAAGGCAGTTGACTATCCAGATAGGAAAAAGGATGGAGGAGAAACTCACATCGCTGAAGCACAGAGGCGTGATGTTGAGAATGAAGACACGGAAGGTGGAAGGTCGTTGATGATGCGTAAAGTTCTCTTAACACTTGGGAAGGAGGTGGAGGACTCGACTTAAAGGACTAGACTGTTCAGAACAGCTTGCAAGGCCAAGGACTGGGTATGCAAGGTTATTGTTGACAGTGGTAGCACAGATAATCTCATTTCGACTAAGATGGTAGAGAAGTTGGAGCTGGAGACAACTGATCACCCGAGTCCATACAAGGTTTCATGGCTACAGAAGGGACATCAGGTGAGTGTCACTAAACAATGTTTAGTTTAATTCAAGATTGGTGGGTATAATGATAAGGTCTTATGTGATGTGATTCCCATGGATGTATGTCATTTATTGTTGGGAAGACCATGGAAATATGACCAAAATGTGGTTCATGATGGGAGGATGAACACATATACCCTAGAGAAGGATGGGAGGACACATAGGTTGCTTTCGATAAAGGATAAAGAAATGAAACCGGAAGTGAGCAATACAATACTTCTCATGAGTGGGAAGGAACTTCTCATAGAGATGGAGAAGAAAGAAGATCCACAATTCTTTCTGGTCAGAAAGCCGAGGATTGTTCTGACTAGCACAAGAGTGGATGATTTACCAGATGAGATTCAGGAACTGCTGGGAGAGTTCGCTGACATCATCATGGATGAATTACCTTGTTCGTTGCCACCGATGAGGAGTGTGAGTCATCACATTGATCTCATACCAGGAGCCAGTTTGCCGAACAAAGCTGTGTACAGATTGACACTGCAGGAAAATGAGGAGGTCAAGAAGCAGGTCCAGGAGTTATTGGACAAAGGATTGGTCAGGGAAAGCCTGAGTCTGTGTGTCGTTCCAACGGTGCTTAGTCCGAAGAAATATGGAGGTTGGAGAATGTGCACCGATTCAAGGGCGATCAACAAAATTACCATCAGGTACAGATTTCCACTGCCGAGAATGGATGATATGATGGATTGCCTGAGTGGGGAAAATTATTTTTCAAATATTGATCTGAAGAGCGGATATCACCAGATTCGCATGAGGGAAGGTGATGAATGGAAGACAACATTCAAGGCAAATGAAGGTTTGTACAAATGGCTGGTCATGTCGTTTGGTTTGACAAATGCACCAAGTACATTCATGAGACTGATGAACGAAGTCCTAAGGGAATTCATCGGGAAATTTGTAGTCGTATATCTGGATGATATACTGATCTTCAATAAGATGAAGGATGAACATTTGAAGCATTTGGATATAGTGATGAGAAAACTAAAACATGAGAAGCTGTTGATTAATATGAAGAAGTCCTCATTTATGAAGACAAAGCTCATTTACTTGGGTTTTTTCATATCGGCGAATGAGTTGAAGATGGATCCGAGTAAGGTGGAAGTGATTAGGAATTGGCCATCACCAAGAAATGTTTTCGAGGTGAGAAGTTTCCATGGTTTAGCTAGTTTCTATCGAAAATTCATCAGGAATTTCAATGGAATTAACGCAGCGATGATGGACACGATAAATAAGTGACATAAGTCTTTTCATTGGATAGCAGAGTCTGAGAAGATCTTCAATCTGTTGAAGCGGAAGATCACGGAATGACTAGTGTTGGTGTTGTCGGATTTCATGAAGACATTTCAGGTGAAATGTAATGCAAGCGGATATGCCATAGGAGCGGTCTTGAGTCAGGAAGAAAGACCAGTTGCATATTTCAGTGAGAAGCTGGATCAAGCAAAACTGAAGTACTCCATGTATGATAAAGAGTTTTATGCTATCATACAGGCGCTGAAGAAGTGGAGGCATTACTTGATCCCAAATAAATTTGTATTGTATAGTGATAATCATGCATTGAAGTTTGTGAGTCAACAAGAGAAGTTGAATCAGAAACATGCTAAATGGGTAGAGTATATGTAGAATTTCACGTTTGTGATTAAACACATTTCAGGTACTGCTAACAAAGTGGCTGATGCTTTGAGCAAGAAGTGTTTGTTGCTGCAGGAATTCCGAGTCAAAACATTGGGTTTTGAAAATCTCAGGGACATGTATGCAGGAGATGCAGATTTTGGAGAGGTGTATGAAGCAGCTGCGAACCCAGTTCTCAGAGATAGAAGCCCGTGGATAGATTATATGATCCAGGGGGGATTTTTGTTCAGAGGCAATCAGTTATGCATTCCAAATTGCTCCATGAGGGAGAACTTGTTAAAGGATAAGCACAGTGGTGGATTGGCAGGACTTTTTGGCCATGAAAAAACATTTGCAAAGCTGAGCGAATCGTATTTTTGGCCAGGGATGCGAGCAGAGGTCAAGAGATTTGTTGACAGGTGCAGAATTTTCCAGCATTCAAAGGGGAGAAAGCAGAATGCAGGTTTTTATCAGCCATTTCCCATACTAGAGAGGCCATGGGAGGTGATCAGCATGGACTTCTAATTAGGTTTGCCAAGTAGGCAGAGAGAGGTTGATTCCATCTTTGTGGTGGTGGACAGGTTTTCTAAAATGGCACATTTCATTCCATGCCAGAATACCAGTGATGAGACTCACATCGCGATTTTTTTTTTCAAGGAGGTCATTCGACTTCATGGATTGCCGAAAAGCATAGTTTCAGATAGAGACACTAAATTCATAGGGCATTTTTGGAGGACCTTATGGAAAAATATAGGAACTAACTTGGCATTTAGTTCATCTTACCATCCTCAGACGGATGGGCAGATAGAGGTGGTAAACAGAAGTCTGGGAGACTTGCTCAGAAGCTTGGTGACAGAGCACCACAATAGTTGGGACAACATATTGCCACAGGCAGAGTTTGCATACAATGACTCAGTGAACAGGAGCACAGGAAAAAGTTCATTTGAGATAGTATATGGCAGGCAACCAAGAGGAGTATCTGAACTGATGGATTCGGAACCAATAATAACTAGCAGCGCTAGTGCAGAGGAGTTCGCTGAAGCGATGAAGGAACTTCACGGCAGGGTGAAGCAGCGATTGATAGACTCAAATCAGGAGTACAAGCGCAGAGAAGATCAGCATCGGAGACAACTTCAGTTTGAAGTTGGTAATCTAGTTCTGGCACATATGAGGAAGGAAAGGTTCCCAAGGGGTACATACAATAAGTTGAAAATGAAGAAAATCGGGCCATGCAGAGTCCTAGAGAAATTGGGAGAAAACGCTTATGAAATTGAATTGCCGGATGACATCGGAATATCTCCGATGTTCGATGTCTCAAACTTATATCCATATAAGAATGAGGAAGCAGGAGTTGGAAATGATGAACAACCAGAAGTCCAGTGGCAGAAGTAGATGTTGATTGCAGAAAAGCCACAGATGGAGTGCATATTGGACAAGAGAGTGGGAAAGAAGATCAGGCGGAAGCAATATTTCGAGTATCTGGTCAAGTGGAAGAATCACCCAGTGGAAGATGCTAGCTGGGAAAATGAAGCAGTGATACAGAAGCATGGACATACCGTGCAGGAGCTCATGGAAAGGAGCCCATGAAAGTTTTCAAGCCGAGGAGTATGATGCAGGAGCATCGCCCAAGACAAGTGAGCCAACATGGAAGAAAATGAACAACTGGACAAGACCAGCTGAAACTTTTTGAATTTTCATTCAATATGATGCACCAATGTATAAATGTACCATTTATGAAAAGCGCCTTTGTATATTGTATCAGACCTCGAGCCATACGCTCTTGTCTGACGTAGATAAGGAGGCATTTAATCTAGTTAATGCAGGTAGGTAGGATTTATTTCTAGATTAGACAGTTTTAGATGGAAGGAGGGAAAACGGATATAGACACCCTCATTGTGTATTGTAACATTATCAAGCATTCAGAAGAGAAGAGCAGGAAGAGAATTGTATGAAGAGAACCCATGTACAGATATTGAATTAATAGAAGAAAGATTTGATTCAAATCCATGGTTATGTGTCTATTCTCTGTGTATTGAGGTTGTGCTCATGAATGTTTGTTTTCTTTTTATGCATTTGCTTTGTATATTTTGTGCATGTGACATCATGTTTCGAAACTAAAGTCTAAAGGAGAAGGAGAGTGAGGTTCAATTGTTTCTCTATCTGAGCCAGGAGATTCCTGCAAAGTGCACAGTTGAATTCATCCGCAAGGAGTGCGTTGATGAAGGCTCAGTAGTTTAACTCTTGTTCTCATTCACCCAGAAGTGGATTTGAGTTGTTGAAGCCATGCAAGGAGTGCGCAGGATGAAGAGGAAGTCTCAGTTGGAAATCTGAGCAAGGAATCAAAGACTGTTGCTGCAGGAAGTGCACAGAGTCGAAAGGATTCGACACTTAGGGAGTTGTTGAATGATTGCCACAAGGAGTGCACGCAAATACCTCTGAAAGAATCAGAGTAAGAGAGCTCAGGAGGTATATCACCTTCGCAGTATATTTGATAGAGAACCTAAGAGGTTTGGGATGAGGAGATTTGGGCAAGAGATGCAAGTATAAGTGTCCGAGGATAAGTTCTGAGAAAGGAGCTTTAGTCTTCTAAAGGAATCCTTGAGTAGAAGGAACCGACGGTCAGGATTCGCAGAGGAAGATTGCGAAATCCAGTCAGCCGTCAGATCTTGGGAAGTTTCGCACGGCTTAAAGACTTAGTGTGCAGGGAAGGAGCTAGAGGACCATCAGGATTTGGCTCATCGTGGATTCAGAGGTTACTGAGGTGTAAAAATCTTGCAGGAAGGAATCGCGATCCGCGATTTCCCGAAAGGATCTCAGCCGTTGATCTTGACGAGACACGTGTCAAGGAGCAGGGGAGTCAATGGAGCTCGGTGCATCAGAGAATCGGGACTTCAGATTTGTAGAGGAAGATTGCGAAATCCCGTCAGCCATCAGATCTTGGGAAGTTGCACATGGATTAAAGCCTTAGCGTGCAGGGAAGGAGCCAGAGGACCATCGGGATTTGGATCATCATGGATTCGGAGGTTACTGAGGCGTAAAACTCTTGTAGGAAGGAATCATGATCTGCTACTTCTTGAAAGGATCTCAGGCATTGATCTCGGTGAGACACGTGTCAAGGAGTAGGGGAGTTAGTGGAGCTCGGCGCATCAGAGAATCGGGACTTCCAAAGTCAAGAGTCTTGCACATGAAATCGCGATTAGCGATTTCCCAAGAAGATCAGAGCCGTCGATCACAGCAGGTACGCGTGGCGCGAGGTCCTGGAGAGTCGGGGTTCGGCATTTCGAGTTTTCAGCATACAACGAAATCGCTGTAGGAGAAACTGCGATTTCACGATAACCGATAGAGTAGAGAAGAAAGCGGTGATGTGGAAGGGAGAGATCACACGTGCATCGGGGTTTGGTAATTCAGGATTCTCGGTGACGAGAAACTCATGTCAGGAGAAGTCGCAAAATCTCGAAACGCGATTGTCCCACAGTCAAAGTGTTAGGTGGAAGACAGGTGGCATCGGAGATCGGAGGATCGGAGATCCTGAGGACGTAAGGTTTGCGCTTAGTTTCGCAAAGTCCGAAACTCCGATTGGAGAAGGACCGTGGTCCCGTGGACTAGAAGGTCACATGTGAAAGAGTTAGCCAGAAGGTCACAGAAGTACCATCGGAGATCGGGAGTCAGGAATTCTTGAGAGCCGTGACTCACGACAACAGGAGAGTCGATTTTCCGATGGGTGGATTCCCGATAGGACGAAGGGAGACCACAAAGAGCATCCTGTGGGTGTTGGAAAGTCCCGAAGAGGGATTTGAAGAGCATTCAGCTCTTCGGGCCTAGGGAAGAGAAGGTCCTGCGAGCTCTTCGGGCCGAGGAGTGAGGTTGCATCAACATGGGTCCACTACACTCTCAAAACTTGGAACTAGAAGAAGGCACACGTCAAGTTTTTTCTACTATCACACTTAAGGAAAATAGATTCCTAAATGTTGGTGGAAGTGAGTCAAGCGAGAACAAGGAAGTAGATGCCCACAATGGATATGGAAAATAGTATTTTCTTCTCATTTGTGGGTGATTGAAAGCTAATGATTGTCTCTCATGACGCATTAGTGGCAATGCAAACCTAGAAAAGCAAGAATTTGTTAACTTGGAGAGATTATTGAAGGTACTTTTACAATGATATTGAATATGGTATAAGAAGATGAAACATACGAAATTGAATTATTTTTTTGAATATATAACTTGTATTCATAGAATTGTGAATAAATATGTCAAATTTCATTTTTTCTAACAATGGTATCTTATTTTTCCAACAAAATATAAGGTATATGCTTTTGTTCGTGCAAGTGTTGAGTACCTTGACGGTGGAATTTCGTTCCAAAAACTTGTATACTTGTAGAGAACCCGTTTTTCT
>ML811922.1:173427-185927 GCA_009831015.1 Picea engelmannii
CTTGAACTTGAAGAAGAAGGAGAAGAAGAAGGTGTTGATGGAGGTGAAGGAGGAATCTGAGGATGGTCCTCTTCCTCTTCACTTTTTCCCTTTGAAGAATCACCCAAAACTGGTCGCTTCCGTTCCAAGTAATCTTCGTACAATACTTTCACCATCTCTGACATAGCAAGGAATGTTTTCCGGAACTCTTTCTCATCTTGAGAAATCCCTTCTTCCGATGCCATCTTCTCGTTGTGAGAAGCTCTTTTTCTCAATCCAATTAATGGATTCTCTGCAACAAGATTGCCTTCACCACACTGTAGCTTTTCCCTGGTTAACATGCAACTCAAATCCAAATGTCAACTAGCTCTAATACCACTTGATCCGTAGGCTCTTTTAATGACTTATGGTTGAGTTTTAATTTTGCATGCGTTAACTAACCATTTGAGAAACTTAGTGAAAGAATGAGGAAAGAAGAGGAATTATGACAACCATATACACATATGCAAATCTGAAATGAAATAATAGACAACAAACCATAACACGTAGATTGATAACGGAGTTCGGCACAACTTTTGCCTACGTCTCCGGGCCTTTTTCTCTGTGGGGGAGGCTTCTTTATTTCTGTTCAAAAGCTCAAAAGTACATCTCTGCAATTCTAAATGGCTACAAGACTGATCTGATCATTTTCTTCTAGATCTCTAGAACCCTGCAAAGAAAACGACACGCAAAATGGACGTCCGTAGCTCCCATAAATGATCTGACAACGTCTCCTCCTCAAAAGCTTCTCTGCGTCAAAATGGCTTTAGCTTGGCTTCTCCTCAGCATAAATATGCTCTGAAATGACCCCCTATGACCTCAAACAGGCCTGGGTTATATATCTGGGAAGTTGGTTTCTCATCTCCAACTTCCTCCCAAAATTTAGGCTCCAAAACTGCCCAATATTCCCCAAAAATAGAGAAAATTAATTAAAAATAGGCTAATTAGCAATTAAAACCCAAATCTTGGCATAAAAACTGTCTTTTCAACAATAATATGACATTAGCCCCCCTTTTCCCAGCGTGTGCCCCCTTGTTAGGGTCACATGGCTTAATATGGCCAAGCTCTAGCCCAAAGCGCTAAGCGCTGGCCCCTGTCCTGCGTTGACACCTGGTTCCGTTGGCGCAACCATACGACCATTGATATAACTATTGTAACCGCGCGCTCCCTCTGCACTCGGCTCCCGGTCATGTGGTGTTGCAATAGGGCCACGGGCCCAACTGTTGTAACCTCCGCGCATTAAATGGTAACGGTCCGTTGTATAACCCCCGCGCTCCCGGTTGTATGGTGGGGTTGTGTGGTATGCGCCGAGGGCTGGGGCTAAGCCCCGACCCTTTTTTTTATGCCTTTTAAAACTTCCACCAACACAAAAGGAAAATGCACTGTATAGTTTACAAGAACCACCAGCGGGGCGGGTGGTTAGCCCAACCCCGCCAGTCCTTTGCCCGGTCAGGAGGTTGTCGGGTCGACCCCCGTGCACACCATAACATTTTACATATAAACCAATAGCCAACCACAGGGTGCCACGTGGTAGCCCACGACTGGGCCACGTGGCACCTTCCCAACCAACCAAAATATGCCGCGTGTCAATCGCTGATTGGCGATGTGCCAAAGCCGTACTCCCACATCAACTTGCCACATCAATCATCGTACTGTCTTGTCATTCTACCACGTTAGTTGCTGACGTCACCCGTGCCACGTGTTAGTCTTACAGTGGTGACACTTGTCACCTCTGGATTGGCCCAACTAGCTGTCTGTATGTCCAAATCTGACTGACACGTGTCACCTTCTAGAGCTTCCATGTGTCACCTTCTGGGGTTGCCACGTTAGTTGTACGGACCGTACGGTCTGCATAGTCAGCATGACACGTGGACTGTATGGACTGTATAGTCATCCCTTTTTTTACCTGTTTAACTTTTCGGATAGAATGTGATATCTTCTCCATATGGAGCCTGTTTGACAAAGTAAATACACCATAACATTTTACATATAAACCAATAGCCAACCACGGGGTGTCGCGTGGCAGCCCACGACTGGGCCACGTGGCACCTTCCCAACCAACCAAAATATGCCATGTGTCAATCGTTGATTGGCCATGTGCCAGAGCCGTACTGCCACATCAACTTTCCACATCAATCGCTGTACTGTGTCGTCATTCTGCCACGTCAGTTGTTGACGTCACCTGTGACACGTGTCACCCTTACAGTGGTGACACGTGTCACCTCTGTATTGGGCCAACTAGCTGTCCGTACGTCCAAATCTTCCTGACACATGTCGCCTCCTAGAGATGCCACGTGTCACCTTCTAGGGTTGCCACATCAGCTGTATGGACCATACGGTCTGCACAGTCAGCATGACACGTGGACTGTACGGACTGTACAATCATCCCTTTTTTTACTTGTTTGACTTTTCAGACAGAATGTGATATCTTCTCCATACGGAACCCGTTTGACAAAGTAAATATATCACCAGAATCAGGAAGACGAGACGGACGCAATGGCACTAGTTTCGTTGCATTTCAAGCATTTTCATTTTTGAGCATTTTTCAAGCCCTGTCAGGCTTCTGGATCTGATTTCGGATCAGTGATCCTCCATCCTTCCGTCCAGTTCCCTTACCATGTTGGTTGTGAGATCGATCTATCCGTTGCAGGAGTGGATCTCCACCACCAATAAAATATAATGGTCGATCACGAAATGGTGGGTTGAGTAATTGGAATTGAATGGAATATTTTCTAACATGCGATTGTCAATCACCACTAGTACTACCCAATAACTACAGTTCGGTGGAATATTTCTGACATGCATTCACAACAACAGTGACATGAAACCATATGAAACCCTAATATAAACATCGTTGTTTGGTTTCGCAAGTGGTAAGCGAATCTTCCCAGAATATCGAGCGTTGCCTTAAACCCCCAAAAAGCATAAAAGCATATCGAGTGTTGCCTTAAAACCCCCCAAAAGCATAAAAACATATCCACAGCTTTATAAATAGCATTTTCTTTGCCCAGAGACATAATTCTCACTTTTCCTGTTAGTCTGTGTGTTTTTGTGTTGTTGTGTGATGCAGGAGCATCGCCAACACATCAAGTGAGCCAGCGAGGAGCGGAAGACAGCTGGATAAGCCAACACACATTTTGAAAATGCTTTGGAATTGTTGCGTGATCTTAAATGATCCATTTAAGAGACGACGCACTTGTACATTGTAATGGACCTTGAGAGGATAACTCTCATCCTTAGGTAGATGAGGCATTTAAAATAGTTAATGCTGGTAGATAGAATATTTAAGTCTAGATTTGATAGTTTAGAGTTCGAGAGGGAAAACGGATATAGACACCCTCATTGTATCATTGTAACATGATGGAAACAGGAGAAATATGAGAAGATCAAGTAGATAACTGTGTAAATAACATCCATGTACAGATATTGAATTAATAGAAGAAAGCTTTGATTCAAATCGATGGTTATGTGTCTATTCTCTGTGTATTGATGTTATGTAAATGAATATTTTGTTTCTATCATACATGTGCTTTTATATGTTGTGTATGTGATTTCATGGTTGAATTGAAGTCTGAGAGTGTGAATGAATGAGTTTCAATTATTTCTCTAAGTGATCCAGAAGATTCTTGCAGGGAGTGCAGTCGAATTGTCCGCAAGGAGTGCGTTGACAGAAGGGTTCACTTAGAGATAGCGTTGTTCTCATTCCCTCGAAGGTGCAGATAGGCACAATGTCATGCAAGGAGTGCACAGGCCAAGCGAAGTCTCAGGGTTGCGATTCTGAGCAAAATATTGAAGGACTACTGCTGCAGGAGTGCGCAGGGTCAAAAGACTTCAACACTTAGATAAAGTTGAAGATTTTCCGCAAGGAGTGCGTGCAAAGTTCCTTCTAAGTAAGTGAGAATCGTAAGGAAGCTCAGGAGGAGTAGGCCTTTGAATTCATCGAAGGATAAGCACAGGTAAGTTGGTGTTGAACGTTCGAGGAAAGTGTCGTAGGTTTGCGAGCAGGCAGCAAGTCTCGTGGCGAGACACTTCTTCCTTTTCGTGGATTTTCACAAGGAAGAACGGATGGACGAAATCATCCGAGGAGATTTCATGAATTTCTGTGGGTCGTTGGATCTTGTGGAGGTGCAAAGAGGTTACGGTAGAAGCGTCTAAGGATTCTAAGTCCAGGAGGGCAGAGAGTTAATACAAGTCAGCCGGGACCATTGTATGATTCATGAGATTGCCTATTGGGATCTCGTGAGAATAGTGTCGAAAAATTGGCAATGGGAGTCATGAAGTCGTGAGGTGCGACATCCCGATAGTGACATAAGCACGTGGGACCGCAGGAGTGAGTGGAAGACAGGTGGCGGAGATCGAGAGATCTCGCGAACTCAGGGTTCGCAATGTGAGGACCCAAGTCTTGGGTACTCCAAGCCACAAGGAAGCGAGGGCGCGAAGTAGCGAAAAGTGCGATAAGGTCGTATCGGGGTTTCGGTGCATCGAGCATCAGAAGTTGGAAATCCGAGTGCTTGGTATCGTAAGTAGCGAAGTCGCGATAGAGCGGGAGTCCTGACAAGGGAAAGGTCAGTGAGTTGATCAGCCATCGAGTGTCGGGAATTCGAGAGCCTTGCGATCAACTGATAACTCGTGAAGTCACGAGTGTTGATCCTCCGAAAGGAAGAAGAGAGGATCGCAGCCGAAGAAAACCTGTGGGGTGCAGATTTCCCGATAGGGAATTAGAAGAACCATTGATTTCTTCGGGCCGTGAGTGAAAGAAGGTCCTGAGGAGAGCAATTGTGCTCCGAGGAGTGCGGGTGCTGTCAGAGTGGTATCAGAGCAGGTTTGACTCTTTGTTTTCTATATCAGAGAGAGAGAGAGAGTTCACCATGCCACCCAGAAGAGAAAGGAAGTCACCTGACCTAGAAGACAGGGAGGTGAGAAGAAGAGGCAGGCCGCCACAGAATCCAGAAATGGAGCGGCAGATACGTGATCTTTGATAGATATTAGAAGATATGGAAGTAGCACAGAGACACACAGCTAGTACTGGACATCTGAGTGACTCCAAAGGCGAAGCTGAAGCTGAAAAATAAGGAGAAGTTGCAGCTGAAGATGCAGTCGATGAGCGATTGATTAAAGCTATCACCCAGATGAGTTCAAAGACAAAGATGGGCATTCCAGATTATGAAGGAAGTATGGATGCAGAAGAGCTATTATATTGGATTAGAGATCTTGACACCTACTTCGATTATGAGGATATCGAAGAGGATAATAAAGTTAGGCATGCTGTCACGCACTTGAAAGGACATGCAACATTATGGTGGGATGAGCTACAAGCGGATATACGCTGCAAAGGCAAGCATAAAATTAAAAGCTGGGATCGAATGATTGCAAAGATGAAGGCAAAGTTCATCCCAAGGGACTATCAAATTACTTTGTTCAGGAGGATGCAGAACCTGAGACAAAAAATGATGATAGTGAAAGAATACACTGAGGAATTCTATCAACTGAACATCAGAGAAGGTCATCAGGAGAGCGATGATGAGAAGGTTGTCAGATACCTGAATGGTCTAAGATATGACATTCAGGATGAATTAAGCATGACAACCATTATAACAATGGAGGATGCTTATCAGATGTCTCTAAAATCCGAAGAGAAGCTGAGCCATAAGCAAAGTCAGAGAGGGCGAGGCAGAAGTCAGCCCAGAGGCAAGATAGTTGCCCAGGATAAATACCAGAAGCCCAAGGAGGAATGGAAGAAACCTCAGGGTAAGATGGAGAGAGGTGGAACCTCATAGCGAGGACAACATACAGAGAAAAAGGGATATTATGTTGACGCAAACACTTTTCCTCGTACCAGAGGTAGGGGAAGAGGCTGAGGTGGAGTAATCACATGCTTCACATGTGGAAAGGATGGGCACAAGTCATTCGAGTGTCCAGAGAAAAACAAGGATAGTGGAGAATCTCACATCGCTGAAGCGCAGAGGCGTGATGTTGAGAATGAAGACACAGAAGGTGGAAGGTCACTGATGATGCGTAAAGTTCTCTTAACACCTGGGAAGGAGGTGGAGGACTCAGCACAAAGAACCAGACTGTTCAGGACAGCTTGCAAGACCAAGGACTGGGTATGCAAGGATATTGTTGACAGTGGTAGCACAGATAATCTCATTTTGACCGAGATGGTAGAGAAATTGGAGCTGGAGACAACTGATCACCCGAGTCCATACAAGGTTTCATGGCTACAGAAGGGACATCAGGTGAGTGTCACTAAACAATGTTTAGTTGAATTCAAGATAGGTGGGTATAATGATAAGGTCTTATGTGATGTCATTCCCATGGATGTATGTCATTTATTGTTGGGTAGACCATGGAAATATGACCAAAATGTGGTTCATGATGGGAGGATGAACACATATACTTTAGAGAAGGATGGGAGGACACACAGGTTGCTTCTGATAAAGGATAAGGAGGTGAGACCAAAAGTGAGCAACACAATACTTCTCATGAGTGGGAAGGAGCTTCTTACAGAAATGGAGAAGAAAGAAGATCCGCAATTCTTTGTGGTCAGAAAACCAAGGATTGTTCTGACTAGCGGAAGAGTGGATGACCTACCAGATGAGATTCATGAACTGCTGGAAGAGTTCGCTGACATCATCGTGGATGAATTAACTCGTTCGTTGCCACCGATGAGGAGTGTGAGTCATCACATTGACCTCATACCAGGAGCCAGTTTTTCGAACAAAGCTGCATACAGGTTGACGTTGCAGGAAAATGAAGAAGTCAAGAGGCATGTCCAGGAGTTATTGGACAAAGGATTGGTCAGAGAAAGCTTGAGTCCATGCGCTGTTCCAATAGTGCTTAGTCCAAAGAAAGATGGAGGTTGGAGAATGTGCACCGATTCAAGAGAGATCAAATAAATTACCATCAAATACAGGTTTCCACTACCGAGAATGGATGATCTAATGGATTTCCTGATCGGGGCAAAGTATTTTTCAAAGATTGATTTGAAGAGCGAGTATCATCAGATTCGCATGAGGGAAGGTGATGAGTGGAAGACAGCCTTAAAAACCAATGAAGGACTGTATGAATGGTTGGTCATGCCGTTTGGTTTGACAAATGCACCCAGCACATTCATGAGATTGATGAATGAAGTCCTGAGGGAATTCATCGGAAAATTTGTCGTCGTATATCTAGATGATATACTGATCTTCAGTAAGACAAAGGATGAACATTTGAAACATTTGGCCATTGTGATGAGAAAACTATAGTAGGAGAAGCTGTTGATTAATATGAAGAAGTCCTCATTTATGAAGACAGAGCTCATTTACTTGGGTTTTGTCATATCGGAGAATGAGTTGAAGATGGATCCGAGTAAGGTGGAAGTGATTAAGAATTGGCCATCACCGAGAAATGTTTTCGAGGTGAAGAGTTTTCATGGTTTAGCTAGTTTCTACTGAAAGTTCATCAGGAATTTCAGTGGACTTAGCGCAACGATGATGGACACAGTGAAAAAGAGACATAAGTCTTTTCATTGGATAGCAGAGGCTGAGGAGGGCTTCAATTTGTTGAAGCGGAAGATCACGGATCGACCAGTATTGGTGTTTCCGGATTTCAAGAAGACATTTCAGGTGAAATGTGATGCAAGTAGATATGCCATAGGAGCGGTCTTGAGTCAGGAGGACAGACCAGTTGCATATTTCAGTGAGAAGTTGGATGAAGCAAATCTGAAATACTCCATGTATGAAAAAGAGTTTTATGCTATCATACAAGCATTGAAGAAGTGGAGGAATTACTTGATCCCAAAAGAATTTGTATTGTACAGTGATAATCATGCATTGCAGTTTGTGAGTCGACAGGAGAAGTTGAATCAGAAACATGCAAAATGGGTAGAGTATATGCAGAATTTCACATTTGTAATTAAACACATTTCAGGTACTGCTAACAAAGTGGCTGATGTTTTGAGCAGGAAGTGTTTGTTGCTGTAGGAATTCCGAGTCAAAACATTGGGTTTTGAAAATCTCAGGGACATGTATGCATGAGATGCAGATTTTGGAGAGGTGTATGAAGTAGCTGAGAATCCAGTTCTCAGAGATCAGAGCCCTTGGATAGATTATATGATCCAGGAAGGATTGTTGTTCAGAGGCAATCGACTGTGTATTCCAAATTTCTCCATGAGGAAGAACTTGTTGAAAGAGAAGCACAGTAGTGGATTAGCAGGACATTTTGGCCATGAAAAAACATTCGCAAAGCTGAGCGAATCATATTTTTGGCCAGGGATGCGAGAAGATGTCAAGAGGTTTGTTGACAGGTGTCGAATTTGTCAGCATTCGAAGGGGAGAAAACATAATGCAAGTTTTTATCATCCATTGCCCATACCAGAGAGGCCATGGGAGGCGATAAGCATGGATTTTGTATTGGGTTTGCCGAGAACACAGAGAGTTGTTGATTCCATCTTTGTGGTGGTGGACAGATTTTCTAAGATGGCACATTTTATCCCATGCCATAAGACCAGCGATGCGACTCACATCGCAAATTTCTTTTTCAAGGAGGTCATTCGACTTCATGGATTGCTGAAAAGCATAGTTTCGAATAGAGACACTAAATTCATAGGGCATTTTTGGAGGACCTTATGGAAGAATATAGGAACTAACTTAGTGTTTAGTTCATCTTACCATCCTCAAACGGATGGGTAGACAGAGGTGGTCAACATAAGTTTGGGAGACTTGCTGAGAGGCTTGGTGACAGAACACCATAGCAGTTGGGACAACATATTGCCACAAGCAGAGTTTGCATACAATGATTCTGTGAATTGAAGCACAGGAAAAATTCCATTTGAGATTGTATATGGGATGCAGCCGAGAGGAGTTTCTGAACAGAGGGATTCGGAACATACGACGACTAGCAGTGCTAGTGCAGAGGAATTCGCTGAGGTGATGAAAGAACTTCACAATAGGGTGAAGCAGCGACTGCAAGATTCAAATCAGGAGTATAAGTGCAGAGAAAATCAACATCGGAGACAACTTCAATTTAGAGTTGGTGATCTAGTTCTAGCACACTTAAGGAAGGAAAGGTTCCCAAGGGGAACATACAATAAGCTGAAAATGAAGAAAATCGGGCCATGAAAGATCTTGAGAAAGTTTGGGGATAATGCTTATGAGATTGAGTTTCCGTATGGCATCGAAATATCTCTGATATTTAATGTGGCAGATTTATACTCGTACAGGACTAGAGAAGCAGAGACTGGAATTGAGGAAATGGTGATCCAGTGGGTGAAGCGGATGCTGATAGCAGAAAAGCCACAGATGGAGTACATACTAGACAAGAGAGTGGGTAAGAAGACCAGGAGAAAATAATACTTTGAGTATCTGGTCAAGTGGAAGAATCATCCAGTGGAAGATGCCAGCTGGGAGACTGAAGCAGTGATACAAAAGCATGGACAGACCATGCAGGAGCTCATGGACAAGAGCCCATGAAAGTTTTCAAGACGAGGAGTATGATGCAGAAGCATCGCCAACACATCAAGCGAGCTAGCGAGGAGCGGAAGACAGCTGGATAAGCCAGCACACATTTTGAAAATGATTTGGAATTGTTGCGTGATCTTAAATGATCCATTTAAGAGATGACACACTTGTACATTGTAATGGACCTTGAGAAGATAGCTCTCGTCCTTAGGTAGATGAGGCATTTAAAATAGTTAATGCTGGTAGATAGAATATTTAAGTCTAGATTTGATCGTTTAGAGTTCGAGAGGGAAAACGGATATAGACACCCTCATTGTATCATTGTAACATGATGGAAATAGGAGCAAGAAGAGAAGATCAAGCAGAGAACTATGTAAAGAACATCCATGTACAGATATTGAATTAATAGAAGAAAGCTTTGATTCAAATCCATGGTTATGTGTCTGTTCTCTGTGTATTGATGTTATGTTCATGAATATTTTCTTTCTGTCATACATGTGCTTTTATATGATGTGTATGTGATTTCATGGTTGAATTGAAGTCTAAGAGTGTGAATGAATGAGTTTCAATTGTTTCTCTAAGTGAGCCAGGAGATTCCTGTAGGGAGTGCAGTCGAATTGTCCGCAAGGAGTGCGTTGACAGAAGGGTTCACTTAGAGATAGCGTTGTTCTCATTCCCTCGAAGGTGCAGATAGGCACAGTGTCGTGTAAGGAGTGTGTAGGCCAAGAGAAGTCTCAGGGTTGCGATTCTGAGAAAAATATTGAAGGACTGCTGCTGCAGGAGTGCGCAGGGTCGAAAGAATTCAACACTTAGATAAAGTTGAATATTTTCCGCAAGGAGTGCGTGCAAAGTTCCTTCTAAGTAAGTGAGAATAGCAAGGAAGCTCAGGAGGAGTAGGCCTTCGAATTCAGTGAAGGATAAGCGCAGGGAAGTTTCTCTTGAACATTCGAGGAAAGTGTCTCAGGTTGGCGAGTAGGCAACGAGTCTCGTGGTGAGACACTTCTTCCTTTTTGTGGATTTTCACAAAAAAGAACGGACGGACGAAATCATCCAAGGAGATTTCATGAAGTTCCATGGGTCGTTGGATCTTGTGGAGGTGCAAATAGGTTACGGTAGAAGCGTATAAGGATTCTAAGTCTAGGAGGGCAGAGCGTTGATACAAGTCAGCCGAGACCATTGTATGATTCATGAGATTTCCTATCGGGATCTCGTGAGAATAGTGTCAAAAAATTGGCAACGGGAGTCACGAAGTCGCGAGGTGCGACATCCCGACAGTGACGTAAGCGCTTGGGACCATAGGAGTGAGTGGAAGACAGGTGGTAGAGATCGGGAGATCTCACGAAATCGGGGTTCGCAAGGTGAGGACCCAAGTCTTGGGTACTCCAAGCCACGAAGAAGTGAGGGCGTGAAGTAGTGAAAAGTGTGATAAGGTCATATCGGGGTTTCGGCGCATCAGGCATCGGAAGTTGGAAATCCGAGCACTTGGTATCATGAGTAGCGAAGTCGCGATAGAGCGGGAGTCCTGACAGGGGAAAGGTCAGCGAGTTGATCAGACATCGGGTCTCGGGAATTCGAGAGCCTTGCGATCAACCGAGAACTCGCGAAATCGTGAGTGTCGATCCTCTGAAAGGAAGAAGAGATGATCGCAGCCGAAGAAAACCTGTGGGGTGCAGATTTCCCGATAGGGAATTAGAAGAACCATTGAGTTCTTCAGGCCGTGAGTGAAAGAATGATCCAAGTGGATATTGGTGGCCACCCACCTATTCCACTTGGACCCCCACCATTGCTTCTTTTAGTTTTTTAGTTTTCGCACAGTTTACTATTTTTAGCATTTTTTCGGGTCTTGAACTTCTGGATCCATTTTGAGGCCCTAAACGATGTTTTTTCGGGTATGTTGCTGAGCAAAATTTGTCACAAATTTTGTCAAAAATGTTGTAGTCCTCGGATAGATCTTTCCAATGGGCTATCATACACCTAAAACGGAGATCGTATGCAAAAGTTACGACCCCGTGAAGTTGATGTACCAACTTACCCAAATGGGGCCCACATGACTTTTGGTGCTTCATCTCCCAGGATTAGGTTTTTGGATGTCTAGGACTTTTGGCATTCCCATTTATTGTAAAAGGGCATTCAGAGCCTCATTGTAATCACCTTCTCATGGATGCGAGTAGCGGACACATCTCTTCTCAGAGATAAGCTACCAACACCCTAGCTAGTTTATTTCCATTCTGTCTGTAAGCATAAATACGGATCAAAGAAGATCCTGAGGAGAGCGATCGTGCTCTGAGGAGTGTGGGTGCCATCATTGTGTATGCGTTTTACCTCTGTAATGTGTGTGGATGAATCGACCTTGAAATTTCTTGTTTGTTGATGTTTTGTTATGTATGTGTCTGTCTATTTGTGTATATGTCTGTCTATTTTTGCATTTGTCATTCTTTATGACAAGGAAGAGAAGAGAATTTGCCTACATGAAGAGGGATTGATTTATCGGCTACACAATTTATGACGGGAGGAATTGACCCTTCTTTCATTTCATAGATGCACAACCAGCAAACAGGAATTAATAAATTATGTTTCACGCTCCTCCTACAGGTATGGCATTTGCTTCTTAGGTTAATGGATGATCGTACATTTTTTCTCCAGTATAATTCTGAGTTTCTATAAAGTTCTGTTGTTGTCCATCCATATATATATATATATATATATATATATATATATATGTCATTTGTTATTTTTCTTATTCCTCAGCTTCCAGCAATCCTACCAATACTTGATTATTTCAATTATTTTTAGGAATTAAATGACATTAAAGTCATTTTTCTTTTCTCTCATTTGTTTGCATATCTAATTTATTATGTTTTGTCCAATTTAATCTCATATAATTTAGTTTAAAATAAATTTTTTTTTCCATTATATTAAAAATCTTTTAGACTTATATTGCTCATTAATTTATCAACTGTAATAAACAATGGCGGAAATAGGAGACAAAAACTATATTGTCCTGTAGATGGAAATGGGAGGGAAAAACTAAATTGTCCCGTT
>ML811922.1:205125-217959 GCA_009831015.1 Picea engelmannii
CAGGGACATTGGCATTAAGAAAAATGTTAATTATATGCCATGATATCAATAATCTAATCTACAATCACTACATGTGTTAGATCAATAAAATGCAACGAGTTTAATGCACTCATTAAACAACCATTTCATCTTTATTTTACGATATTTAATATTTATCAAAATAATATTAAATTTCTAGAAACGAAAACTTTACAACCACGGTTAAATTTTACTCCATAAAACACTAACCAAACCAAGTTCCAACCATGATCAACCTCTATCTCAGCCGCGCTTAATGATTCCTTACCCAGACAGAGACCCTCCATTCTTCTGTCCAGTTCCCTCACCACGCAAGTTGTGAGATCGATCTATCCGTTGTAGGAGTGGATCTCCATAAAACTACACCACTTATGGAAGCGCAGGGGTGGATCTCCACAACCAATCAAATATACTGGTCAATCACGAATTGGTAGGTAGACTAACCGGAATTGAATGGAATATTTTCCGTCCATGTGGAATTGAATGGTAGGTACTAGGTAGACTAACCGGAATTAAAAAATTGAAGAGCCATGTAACCCTCCATTTTTCCCTCCAATTCCCTCCCTCACCACGCTAGTTGTGAGATCGATCTATCCGTTGCAGGAGTGGATCTCCGAAAAACTACACCATTTATGGAAGCATAGGGGTGGATCTCCACCACCAATCAAATATAACGGTCAATCACGAACTGGTAGGTATTTAATGGAATATTTTCTGACATCCAATCATGATGCAGGAGCATCGCCCACGTCAAGCGAGCCAGCACGAAAGCAGAAGACAGCTGGACAACGCCAGCACAAATTTTGAAACACCTTGATATTGTTGCGCCAAACATTATTGGGTGGATTTAATGAAGCACACTTTGTATATTGTAATGGACCTTGAGCGGATAAACTCTCGTCCTTAGGTAGATGAGGCATTTAAGATAGTTAATGTTAGTAGATAGAATTTTAATTGTAGATTTGATAGTTTAGAGTTCGAGAGGGAAAACGGATATAGACACCCTCCTTTGTACATTGTAACATAATTCAGATACTCATTCAGGAGAGTAAGAAGAGCAAGCAGAGAACTGTGTAGAGAACATCCATGTACAGATATTGAATTAATAGAAGGAAGCTTTGATTCAATTCCATGGTTATGTGTCTATTCTCTGTGTGTTGATGTTTTGCTTATGAATGTTTGTTTTCTGGGTATGCATTTGATTGGTATATGCTGTGCATAAGATTTCATGTTTCGAAACTGAAGTCTGAAGGAGAAGAAGAGTGAATGAGTTTCAATTGTTCTCTAAGTGAACCAGAGGATTCTTACAAGGATTGCAGTTGGATTTGTCCGCAAGGAGTGCGTGACTGTAGGGTTCAGTTAGAGATAGCTTTTGTTCTCATCTCTTCGAGAGTGCAGGTTTGGCACCGAAGCCATGCGAGGCGTGCATAGGATGGACAAGGACTCAGAGTTGCGATTCTGAGAAAAGGAATTTGAAAAGGAAGTTGTGAGTTGCGAGTTGATTTCTGCTGCAGGAGTGCGCAGGATTGAAGACTTCAACACTTAGCGTGTTTTGAAGATTTGCCGCAAGGAGTGCGTGCAAGAACTTCTTCCCGAGGGAATTGAATTCGTTCGAAGCTCAGGAAGGATAGACCTTCGAGTTCGTCGAAGGACTAGATAAACAAACTTGTGCTTTGAAGGCTGCAAAGGACGTCGCAGGTTTTCATGCAGGGTGACGAGTTTTGTGAAAGAATAGCTCGCCATTTTGGGGACTTGAACGAGAAAGAAATGGAGGGACGATTTCCTCTAAGGAGATTTCGTGAAGCTCAGAGGCCTACTGGATTTTGCGGAGGTGCAAGAAGGCTACAGTATAGAAGCGGAAGAAGTTCAAAGTTCAGAAGGGCAGGAGCCGTCGATCGAGATCGCAAGGAGCGTGGTTCTACTCGTGAATCAGCATATCGGGAGTTTGTGAGGTAAGGATCCAACTCTTCGAAGCGAAAGTCATGATATAGCGAGACGCGAAGTCCTGATGATCGCGTGGGATTGTATGACCACAGGCGATAGTGGAAGACAGGTGGCGGAAAATTGGGCTCTCGTAAGCTCGGGGCTCGTAAGTTGAAAGTCCGAGTATTAGGAGGTTCAAATCGCGAAGGTGCGAGGTCACGAGATCGCGACAGAGGGAAATCGGGATCTCAGAGCTTCGGTTATCGGAGGTTGGGACCCTGAGTGCTTAGTGTCACGAGTTGTGAGACACGATATAGGGAAGCCCTGATAGCAGAGGAAGAAATTCAGCGATTGACCGATGCATCGGGTCTCGGAAAGTTGAGAGTGTATTGAGCATACGAGAACTCACGAAGCAGTGAAGTTACGATCCTCCTAATAAGAAGAAGGGCTTGCGTGGAAAAGAACCTGTGGGTGCAGATCTTCCGATTGGGAGATATAAGAGCATTTGCGCTCTTCGGGCCGAGGGAAAGAAGGTCCTGGAGGAGGCGATCGTGCTTAGGGAAGCGCGGTTGCAGTCAAGTGGTATCAGAGCGGGAATTTTCTTTGCTTTATGTAGCAGAGAAAAGGATTTCACCATGCTTCCCAGAAGGGAAAGACAGTCACCCGGTCTAGAAGACAAGGATGCGTGAAGAAGAGGTAGGCCAGCAGGGAATCCAGAAATGGAGAGACAGATGAGAGATCTCCGAACGAGATTAGAATATATGGAGGCAGCGTAGAGATGCACAGCTGGGGCAGGGGATCTTAGTGATTCCGAAGTTGAAGAGGAAGTTGGACATGAAGAAGAAGTCACAGCAGAGGATGCATCAACCGAGTGGTTGATCAAAGCCATTTCCAGAATGAGCTCAAAGACGAAAATGGACATTCCAGTCTATGAAGAAAGTCTGGATGCAGAAGAGTTGTTGGATTGGATCAGGGCTCTTGACACCTACTTCGATTATGAGGATATCGAAGAGGATAAAAAGGTAAGGCATGCTATCACAAAATTAAAAGGACATGCAGCATTATGGTGGGACGAGCTACAGACAGATAGACGTTCCAAAGGCAAACCGAAGATTAAAAACTGGGACAGAATGTTTGCTAAGATGAAGGCAAAATTCATCCCAAGGGATTATCAGATCACACTGTTCAGGCTAATGCAGAACCTGAGACAAAAGTTGATGATGGTGAAAGAATACACCGAAGAATTTTACAAGCTCAACATCAAAGCAGGTCATCGTGGGAGTGATGATGAGAAGGTTGCCAGATATATGAATGGTCTGAGATATGACATTCAAGATGAGTTGAGCATGGTAACCATCAGAACTGTTGAGGATGCTTACCATATGGCTCTGAAAGCCAAGGAGAAGCTGAGCCACAAGCAAGGTCAGTGAGGGCGAGGCAGAAGTCAGCCCAGCGGCAAGGAAGTTTCCCAGGAGAAATTCCAGAAGCCCAAGGAGGAATGGAAGAAACCTCAGGGTAAAGCTGAAAAAGGTGGAACCTCATAGTGAGGACAGCCACAGGTTGAACAGAGAGGAAAACATAATGAGCAGAGAGGATATTATGCTGACGCAAACACTCTTCCTCATACTAGAGGTCGAGGTAGAGGAAGAGGTTGAGTGATCACATGTTTTACGTATGGGAAGAATGGGCACAAATCATTTGAGTGTCCAGAGAAAAAGAAAGTTGGAGGAGAAGCTCACATCACTGAAGTGCAGAGGCGTGATGTCAAGAATGAAGACACCGGAAGTGGGAAGTCACTGATGGTGCACAAAGTTCTCTTAACACCCGAGAAAGAGGTGGAGGACACAGCTTAGAGGACCAGATTGTTCAGAACAACTTGCAAGACCAAGGGCTGGAAGTGCAAGGTTATCGTGGATAGCAGAAGCACAGATAATCTTGTTTCAACCGAGATGGTGGAAAAGTTGGTGCTGAAGACAACCGATCACCCGAACCCATATAAAGTATCATGGCTACAGAAGGGTCATCAGGTGAGTGTCACTAAACAATGCTTGGTTGACATCAAGATAGGGGGATATAATGATAAGATCTTGTGTGATGTTATTCCCATGGATGTATGTCATTTTTTATTGTGTAGACCATGGCAATATGACAGGAATGTGGTTCATGATGGGAGAATGAACACATATACTTTAGAGAAAGATGGGAGAACCCATATGTTGCTTCCGATAAAGGATAAAGAAGTGAAGCCGAAAGTAAGAAACACCATACTTCTCATGAGTGGGAAGGAGCTTCTCACAGAGATGGAGAAGAAGGAAGATCCACAATTCTTTGTGGTCAGGAAGCCGAGGATTGTCCTGTTTAGCACAAGAGTGGACGATCTACCAGATGAGATTCAGGAACTGCTGGAAGAGTTCGCTGACATCATAGTGGACGAAATACCTCGTTTGTTGCCACCGATGAGGAGTGTGAGTCATCACATCGATCTCATACCCGGAGCTAGTTTGCCGAACAAGGAAACATACAGATTGAAGCCACCAGAGAATGAGGAGGTCAAGAAGCAGGTCCAGGATTTGTTGGACAAAGGATTGGTTAGGGAAAGCCTGAGTCCATGTGTTGTTCCGACAGTGCTTAGTCCAAAGAAGGATGGAGGTTGGAGAATGTGCACTGACTCTAGAGCGATCAACAAAATTACCATCAGGTACAGATTTCCACTACCGAGGATGGATGATCTGATGGACTACCTGAGTGGGGCAAATTATTTTTCGAAGATTGATCTAAAAAGCGGATATCACCAGATTCGCATGAGAGAAGGTGATGAATGGAAGACAACATTCAAGACAAATGAGGGTTTGTACGAATGGCTGGTCATGTCGTTTGGTTTGACGAATGCGCCAAGTACATTCATGAGGCTGATGAATGAAGTCCTGAAGGAGTTCATCGGCAAATTTGTTGTCGTATATCTGGACGATATACTGATTTTCAGCAAGACTAAGGCTGAACATTTGAAACATTTGGCCATTGTGATGAGGAAGCTACAGCAGGAGAAGTTGTTGATCAACATGAAGAAGTCCTCATTTATGAAGACAGAACTCATTTATTTGGGTTTTGTTATTTCCGCAAATGAGTTGAGGATGGATCCGAGTAAGGTGGAAGTGATTAAAAATTGGCCATCACCGAGAAATGTTTTCGAGGTGAGAAGTTTCCACGGATTGGCAAGTTTCTATAGGAAATTCATCAGGAATTTTAGTGGAATTAGCACAGAAATGATGGACACAGTGAAGAAGCAGCATAAAGTTTTTCATTGGACAACAGAGGCTGAGAAGAGATTCAATCTGTTGAAGCGGAAGATCACAGAGCAACCAGTGTTGGTGTTGCCAGATTTTCGGAAGACATTTCAAGTGAAATGCGATGTGAGCGGATATGCCGTAGGAGGGGTCTTGAGTCAGGATGACAGACCAGTCGCATATTTTAGCGAGAAGTTGGATGATGCAAAGATGAAATACTCCACGTATGATAAAGAGTTTTATGCTATCATACAGGCATTGAAAAAGTGGAGGCATTACTTGATCCCGAAAGAATTTGTACTGTATAGTGATAATCATGCATTGCAGTTTGTGAGTCAATAAGAGAAGTTGAACCAGAAACATGCAAAATGGGTAGAGTATATGCAGAATTTCACGTTTGTGATCAAACACATTTCAGGTACTACTAACAAAGTCGCTGATGCTTTGAGCAGGAAATGTTTGTTGCTGCAGGAATTCCGAGTCAAAACCTTGGGTTTTGAAAATCTAAAGGACATGTATGCAGGAGATGCAGACTTCGGAGAAGCATATGAAGCAACTGAGAATCTAGTTCTCAGGGATCGGAGCCCATGGATAGACTACATGATCCAGGAAAGATTGTTTTTCAGAGGCAATCAATTGTGTATTCCAAATTGCTCCATGAGGGAGAACTTGGTGAAGGAAAAACACAGTGGTGGATTGGCAGGGCACTTTGGCCACAACAAAACATTCACCAAGTTGAGCGAATCATATTTTTGGCCAGGCATGCAAACAGATGTCAAAAAGTTTGTTGACAGATGCAGAATTTGTCAGCATTCGAAAGGGAGGAAGCAAAATGCAGTTTTCTATCAACCATTGCCCATACCAGAGAGACCATGGGAAGAGATTAGCATGGATTTTGTATTGGGTTTGCCGAGGACGCAGAGAGGGTTTGATTCCATATTTGTGGTGGTGGACAAGTTTTCAAAGATGGCACATTTTATTCCATGCCAGAAGACCAGCGATGCGACCCACATCGCAAATTTGTTTTTCAAAGAGGTTCTTAGACTCCATGGATTACCGAGAAGCATAGTCTCGGATAGGGATACGAAGTTCATAGGCCATTTTTGGAGGACGCTATGGAAGAATCTAGGAACAAACTTAGCGTTTAGTTCATCTTATCATCCGAAAACAGATGGACAGACAGATGTGGTTAACAGGAGTTTGGGGGATTTACTGAGAAGCTTGGTGACAGAGCACCATGGCAGCTGGGACAACATATTTCCACAGGCTGAGTTTGCAGACAATGATCTTGTGAATCAGAGTACAGGCAAGAGTCCATTTCAAATTGTGTATGGGACACAACCAAGGGGAGTTTCAGAACTTAGGGAGCCAGAACAGGCTATGACTAGTAGTGCTAGTGCAGAGGAATTCGTTGAAGCAATGAAGGAACTTCACAGCAAGGTGAAGCAGCGATTGATGGGCTCAAATCAGGAGTATAAGCACAGAGCCGACCAGCGGAAGAGACAACTTCAGTTTGAAGTTGGTGATCTGGTTTTGGCACATTTGAGAAAGGAAAGGTTTCCAAGGGGAACATATAATAAGATGAAAATGAAGAAAATCGGGCCATACAGAGTCCTGAAGAAATTTGGAGAGAACGCATATGAGATTGAGTTGTCGGATGGCATCGAGATATCTCTGATATTTAATGTTTCGGATTTATACCCATACAAGGCTGGAGAAGCAGAGACTGGAACTGAGGAACTAGTGATCCAGTGGATGAAACAATTACCATTTGCAGAGAAACCGCAGATGGAATGCATACTGGACAAGCGAGTGGGTAAGAAGACCAGACACAAGCAGTATTTCGAGTACTTGGTAAAGTGGAAGAATCACCCAGTGGAAGATGCCAGCTAGGAAAATGAAGCGATGATACAAAAGCATGGACAGACTGTGCAGGAGCTCATGGACAGGAGCCCATGAAAACTTTCAAGCTGAGGAGTATGATGTAGGAGCATCGCCCACGTCAAGCGAGCCAGCACGAAAGAAGAAGACAGCTGGACAGCGCCAACACAAATTTTGAAACACCTTGATATTGTTGCGCTAAACATTACTGGGTGGATTTAATGAAGCGCACTTTGTATATTGTAATGGACCTTGAGTGGATAAGATCTCGTCCTTAGGTAGATGAGGCATTTAAGATAGTTAATGCTAGTAGATAGGATTTTAATTGTAGATTTGATAGTTTAGAGTTGGAGAGGGAAAATGGATATAGACACCCTCCTTTGTACATTGTAACATAATTCAGATACTCATTCAGGAGAGTAAGAAGAGCAAGAAGAGAACTTTGTAGAGAACATCCATGTACAGATATTGAATTAATAGAAGGAAGCTTTGATTCAATTCCATGGTTATGTGTCTATTCTCTGTGTGTTGATGTTCTGCTTATGAATGTTTGTTTTCTGGGTATGCATTTGCTTGGTATATGTTGTGCATAAGATTTCATGTTTCGAAACTAAAGTCTGAAGGAGAAGAAGAGTGAATGAGTTTCAATTGTTCTCTAAGTGAACCAGAGGATTCCTGCAAGGAGTGCAGTTGAATTTGTCCGCAAGGAGTGCGTGACTGCAGGGTTCAGTTAGAGATAGATTTTGTTCTCATCTCTTCGAGAGTGCAGGTTTGGCACCAAATCCGTGAGAGGCGTGCGCAGGATAGACAAGGACTCAGAGTTGCGATTCTGAGAAAAGGAATTTGAAAAGGAATTTGCGAGTTGCGAGTTGATTTTTGCTGCAGGAGTGCGCAGGATTGAAGACTTCAACACTTAACGTGTTTTGAAGATTTTCCGCAAGGAGTGCATGCAAGAACTTCTTCTCAAGGGAATTGAAGTCGTTCGAAGCTCAGGAAGGATAGACCTTCGAGTTCTTCGAAGGACGGGATAAACAAACTTGTGCTTTGAAGGCTGCAAAGGACGTCGCAGGTTTGCATGCAGGGTGACGAGTTTTGTGAAAGAATAGCTCACCATTTTGGGGACTTGAACGAGAAAGAAACGGAGGGACGATTTCCTCTAAGGAGATTTCATGAAGCTCAGAGGCCTACTGGATTTTGCGGAGGTGAAAGAAGGCTACAGTGCAGGAGGGGAAGAAGTTCGAAGTTCGGAAGGGTAGGAGTCGTCGATCGGGATCGCGAGGAGCATGGTTATACTCGTGAATCATCATATCGGGAGTTCGTGAGGTAAGGCTCCAACTCTTCAAAGCGGAAGTCGCGATATAGCGAGACGCAAAGTCCCGACAATCGCGTGGAATTGTATGAAAATAGGTGATAGTGGAAGACAGGTGACAGAAAATCAGGCTCTCGTAAGCTCGGGGCTCATAAGTTGAAAGTCCGAGTATTAGGAGGTTCAAATCGCGAAGGTGCGAGGTCACGAGATCGTGACAGAGGGAAATCGGGATCTCGGAGCTTTGGTTATTGGAGGTTGGGACCCTGAGTGCTTAGTGTCACGAGTTGCGAGACACGATATAGCGAAGCCCCGATAGTAGAGGAAGAAAGTCAACGATTGACCGATGCATCAGGTCTCGGGAAGTTGAGAGTGTATTGAGCATATGAGAACTCGCGAAGCAACGAAGTTTCGATCCTCCGAATAAGAAGAAGGGCTCGCATGGAAAAGAACCTGTGGGTGCAGATCTTCCGATTGGGAGATAGAAGAGCATTTGCGCTCTTCGGGCCGAGGGAAAGAAGGTCCTGGAGGAGGCGATCGTGCTTAGGGAAGCGCATTTGCAGTCAAATCACCAATCACCACTAGTACTACCCAGTAAATATAGCTCGGTGGAATATTTCTGACTTGCATTCACAACAACACTAACGTGAAACCATATGAAACACTAATATAAACATCGTTGTTTGGTATCGCAAGTGGTAAGATAATCCTTCCAAAATATCGAACGTCGCCTTAAACCCCCAAAAAGCATAAAAGCATATCGAGCATTGCCTTAAATCCCCAAAAAATCATAAAAGCATATCCATAGCTTTATAAATAGCATTTGTTTTGCCTACTCGTAGACATAATTCTCACTTTTCCCGTTAGTTTCTCTGTGTGTTTTTGTGTTGCCATGTATACGTTTTAGCTCTGTAATGTGTGTGGATTAATCGGCCTTGAAATTGCTCGTTTGTTGATGTTTTGTTACATATGTGTCTGTCTATTTGTGAATTTTTTGATGTTTTGTTATGTATGTGTCTGTCTATTTGTGAATTTGTCGTTCTTTATGACAAGGAAGAGAAGATAATTTGCCTGCGTGAAGAGGGATTGATGAATCGGCTACACAATTTACGGTGGGAGGAATTGAGCCTTCTTTCATTTCATGGATGCATAGCCAGTAGAGAGGAATTAAGAAATTACGCTTCGTGCTCCTCCTACAGGTATGGAGTTTGCTTCTTAGGTTAATGGATGATCATACATATTTTTCTCCAGTATAAATCCGGGTTTCTATAAATTTTTGTTGTTGTCCATCCTTCTTCCGCTTAAAGTTTGTACTCAGTATATGCTTTTATATGTCATTTGTTATTTTTCTTATTCCTTGGCTGCTAGCAATCTTACCAAAAACCTTACCAAAACTTTATTATTTCAGTTACTTTTAGGAATTAATCGACATTAAACTCATTTTTCTTTCCTCTAATTTGTTAGCATATCTAATTTACTATGTTTTCTTCAATTTATTCTCATATAATTTAGTTTAATAATTTTTTTTTTTTTTCCATTATATTAAAACAGCTTTAAAACTTGTATTGCTCATTAATTTATCTAGCTTTAATAAACAATGGCGGAAATAGGAGAGAAAAACTAAATTAGAAGACTCTCCATCTTCTAATTAGAGGGAGGGAAAAACTAAATTAGAAGACTCTCCATCTCCAACGACGGAAATGGGAGGGAAAAACTAAATTAGAAGACTCTCCATCTTCAGAGTTTGGGTTTTATCAGACGCACATTGTCCATCTTTTAAGTTGGGTTTGATCAAACACAGAATCTCATCGGCCATTCATTTTTTATTGTTTGTATCTACCTGTTTGATATGCATTTCTGATTCTTTGTATCTACCAGTTAGTTTTTCATTTTTTTATATTTTTAAAATATTCCTATATTAGCTGGTTGGATTTTTTCTTTATTATACATATGTGTGGAGTTTTCCCTAGTTGGCTGACATACATGAATTTCATGGTTAATATATGTCACCAGCCTGCAAACCCTTTCCCAAATCCAGAAATGAAACCCTACTCAAGCGGAGGTCGTTCGTTCAAATCCCATTTATGGTTGATTTTATTTAGTGTGTAAAAGTCGTATGTCAGTGACGTGTTCACGACATTTCCCTGCCAAGTACGTGGCCAGTAGTCCGAAAAATATTTCCTTTCCATTTCGCTGTGAACAGGATGCTCTCTACAATCCCATTAGGAGAATTCACTAGATGGTTTTATTTTTTTAACGTTTTTTAATTACTGTTTAAACTCCGATCAAAATTTAGAAAGATAATTAAAATTATAGGTTTCTAGATTGCATATTTTTTGAGAGCCATAATCAATTTGTATATTAAAAAAATAATTTAACTAATATAAATAATTTGTATATTGCGATTTACATGATTCCAAAAATAATTACCAAAAATCGAATTAGAAACAAGAAAACCCTCAGATAGTCGGTAGACTCAGTAGGTATACACCTATTTCCTTACTCCGCCCCCAAACTATCATGTCTCGCCACATGGACTGAGTCGGCGCAGTGCAAGGGACACGCGAGGTCTAGCAGATTAGACTGGCATTTAATGCGTACAATTACTCATGTTCAGTGCACTTTACATCGAATTTGGGTTTAACAACGCGAAAACCCATTGTGATTACCAGATCATCTTTTGATTTTTAATAGGGTAAAAAATAATATAATTTAGTATTCAATTTTTGTTTGTTAGTTAAAAATGTATCTGTAATTTGTTAGGTCATTATTTTTAACTATGAGCTAAGAAACCACATTCCATAATTTGTTAGGTCAGTATTTTTAACTATGAGCTAAAAAACCACATCCTAGAAATATGAGCTAAGAAACCACAACCAATAAATATTTGGACATTTAAGTAGTTAAAATCATTGGAACATGAAATCGTGAGTGGGCCTTCCGAGTCCAGAGACTACTCCCGATGGATCACTAGTGAGATGGCTGGCCCACCGCTTCACGGCTCCAACAAGGTATGTCTCCACCCGCCTACCTCGAGGCTCGAGATTACCGACCAAGGTTACATTTAATGAACTGAATGACATATAAATGGTAATTTGGTACTCTCCATTGTTTGTGAAAGGTGGTGGGATTTACTTTCTCAATGATGGAATCATTCAAATTCTTATTATCAAAAGAGATTGATTAATCAAGATTCTTAATGACGCAGACCGCACTCGGCACACGTCCGCGATCACCAGGACCTTCTTCTTCACGGGCCTGAAGAGATAAAATACTCTTCTTATCCCTTATCGGGCATTATCGCGAAACTTGTGGGCACATTCCTCGTGCTACACAAACCCCGAAACCCGATGGGTCTCAATGCCGATGCTTCTTCGTTCCTGTTGGGGATTTCCCTATCGGGAAATCGACATATGCGATGTTGCATTTCACTGGCACCATGAATCTCCGAACCCCGATTCACGATGGCACCTGTCTCTCACTCCCAAGCTCCTTCAGGTCAGCCCCTTCCGCATATGACCTGTCATTCCACAAGACCACAACCTGCTCCCCGTTGGAGTTTCGACTTCACGGTTTTGATATGCGTAGAACCTACGCTTCCGAAAACTCCGAGATGTCGAACCCTGATACACGTGTGGTCTCTCTCCTCCACGTCACCGCTCCTTTCTCTGCTTATCGGGGATCGCAAAATCGCAATTTCTATTTCAGCAATTACTTTGTGAAAGAACCCTGAATTTCTGAACCCGACTCTTCAGGATCTCCCACCATGTGTCCTTGTTGTGATCAACGGTTCCAACCCTCTCGGGAAATCGCAGATAGAGATTTCAATATGCTCTATCCTCTTGTCTATGGAAATCCCGATGACCTTGATGTCCCAATGACTCCTCGGGTTCTTCCACTAATCTGGGGACTTAACCCCTGCGCAACTTTCCAAAGATTTGACGGCTGACGGGATTTCGCTGATTTCTCCTGTGAGCCCTGACCGTTGATTCTTCCCCTTTGAGGATTTCTTGAGAAACTATAGGTTCTTTCTCAGAACTTGTTCTCCAACTCCTGTATTTGTACTTCCTTCTCAAACCTTCCTCGACCCAAAACTTCTTGGCTATCTTCCAACCATACTATGAAGGAACTATCCCTCTTGAGCTTGTGTGCACTACTCGCGATCAACATTCAACGCTTTCTAAGTGTTGAATCTTTCAAACTCTGCGCACTCCCTGCAGCAGCAGTCGTCTAACTCCTTTACTCAGACTAACAACTGAGACTTCTTCTTATCTAGCCCGCACGCTCCTTGCAGGACCTCAATAACCCAAATCAACTCCTGGGCAAATAAAATCAAAAGGTTCAGCTACTGAGCCTTCATCGACACACTCCTTGTGGATGAATTCGACTGCACACCTTGCAGGAATCTCCCGGCTCAGATAG
>ML811923.1:17928-35183 GCA_009831015.1 Picea engelmannii
ATCCTTCTAGAAGCGGAAGCTTCTATTAGGTCTTCTTACATCCGCCTTATTCTATTTTATTGAAAGGTCTTATTAATATTGACCTTTATTACATCCGAATACATTAATCTACCTATGTGCGGGTTAGGACCTTAACAAAAACAGTCTTTTATTCATCTATCAAAATATCATATTACAATCTGAAAATGAATTACGTCCCCCTCTCTGAATCTTTTCAATACATAAAACTTGGATCCCTTCGAATGATGATTTCCCCTTATTTAAAGAGGAAATCCCTTCGATACAATTGATCAAAAATTACAATGTATATCTGAGTCCTATCTTTAGTCGAATTTACTTTCTAAACCAGAATAGGATGTCCTAGTCTCGCACAACAAAATGCTATTACAAGTGCTGAATGAGGTATTGTTGTTACGGCTGGAGTAACAACTTCTTCTCATTGCTGTTGATGCTGTTTCAACATCACAATTCGCGGGTTGTTTCAGCCACGTGAATTGCACTCTAATTGTGTCAGCATTCTTATGTAGAAGCGACGGTTGGTGCTTGTTGACCGCTGACTGTAACGACTTCCTTTGTGTTTCAGCATCGTTGATCTTGGCGGTTTCCTCTGTGTTTCAACATCTGCAGCTCTGGACTGTGTAACAGCTCTGTGTTTCAGCATCTGCGACTCCGGACTATGTAACAACTCTGTGTTTCAGCATCAGCGACTGTGGACTATGTAACAACTCTGTGTTTCAACATCTATGACCTCAGACTGTGTAATAGCTCTGTGTTTCAGCATCTGCGACCTGGACTGTGTAACAACTCTGTGTTTCAGCAACAAGCTTCAAATGCTAATCTGTAGTCTAATCAATGGTTAAGTACGGAAGTGATGTAAAATATTATGCAAAACAGATTAAACGTATAGTAATGAGAAGGGACGTTGTATACCTTTGGAATGATCAGATAAAGTGATATTATGAGTTTAAATGTGGGTAATCAAGAGTATAATAGTGGCAAAAAGTATGGGCAAAAAGGTACATTGTGTGGTCCTAACAATGTTCACAGTTCTTAACATGAGAGCTTCAGACCACTGGGTAAAGTAATCTATGGTTGTTATGATGAACTTATGCTGTTTTGAGGATGGGGGGTTGATTGGACCTATGATTTCAAGGCCCCACTGCTGAAAAAGAGAGTCTACTAATACGGGCTGCAAAGGAAAGGCTGGTTTTTGTAACCGCCCTGATGCTTTCTGACAAATGGTACATTTACGACACAAGGCATGGGCGTATATAAAAAGTGTGGGCCAGTAATAACCAGCTCTTAAAACCTTATGGGCAGTGGTTTCACCGCCAAAATGACCACTAGCTTCTCCTGCATGCAACTCTAGCAAGACCTTTTCTGCTTCGTCCTTTTCAAGACAACGCATCAATACACCATCAAAACTTTGACGAAACAGGATACCATTAACCAAATGAAAGGAGGCAGATTTTAATCTCAACGCTCTTCTTTTAGTGGGGTTCAAGTGACGGGGGGCTGACCCATGTTCAAGACAAAATCTTATATCGTCATACCACAGACTGACAGAGTTTTGTGCGCAACAGATTGCATTTTGGTCGTGTTGTCCTAGGTTTGACATATCACTTTCTTCTTGCTGTCCTGTTGTTGAATCAGAAACTAACTTGCATAACCCTTGGCCTCTCACTATCTGAGTTGGGGTGATTTCTAAGTCGTACTCCTGCAAGGAGGTGACCCAGTTAGCCCTCTTTTCACCTAGTTCCTTCTGCATTAACAGGTTCCTGACGACTGGGTAAGGGACAATAACTTTCGTCCTTGATTTCAAAAGATATGACCAAAAATGCTTGACTGCTTTGAAAATAGCGTAGGTTTGCTGATATACCACTAGGTAATTAAGTTCAGCGCCTTTGAAAGAAGAGCTCATAAAGGCAATGGGTACTTCATTGTTCTCGACGTTCTTTTGCGTTAAGACGGCGGCATAGGAATGGTTAGAAGCAAAAGTGTAGAGTGTAAAGTCTTGAGAAAAGTCGAGGCTCATGAGAGACAGAGTGTCTATTACGACCTTCTTTATTGCATTAAAAGCTTGATTCTCTAGGGGTCCCCAGTGATAATGGGTGTCTTTCTTAATTAAATTCTGTAAAGGCCTGACCATTTCGGAGAAACTAGGGACGAATCTCCTCACGAAGTTAATCTGGCCTAAGAAAGACTGCATGGATTTTTTGGATGTAGGAGGGGGAAGTTTCGCGATGGCTTGAGTCCTTTCGGGGTCGATAATCATCCCTTCACTTGACACGATAAATCCCAAGAGTTTACCCTGTTCTACTGCGAAAATGGATTTTTTAGGATTTAAGGAGATGCCATATTTACGACATCGTTGTAGAACGGCTCGTAAATGAGCTAGATGATCGGTCTTGTTTTTAGAGAATACAGTAACATCATCTAAGTAAACTATGACAAACTGATTGATTAGGCCTTGGAAATCAATGTCCATTGCTCTCTGGAAAGTGGCACTAGCATTAATCAATCCAAAGGGCATTTTTTGATAAGCATAAGTGCCCCACGGGGTGCGGAAGGTAGTTTTAAGTTGGTTTGGAGGAGACATCAGGACTTGGTTGTACCCCAAGAAACCATCCAGTAAGGATAGCCTATCAGAACCAGATACCTGTTGAAGGATCTGTTCCATGGGTGGGACAGGATAGTTGTCTTTATCAGACGCTCTATTAAGGTTTCGAAAATCGACGCAGAGTCGGATTTCCCCACTTTTCTTCCGAACAGGGACAAGGTTAGAAACCCATTGAGTGTGCCTAAAAGGAAAAATTATCTTAGCATTTAGGAGCTTATTCAAATCTTTTTGAACGGTCGGTTCAAGCTTAGGGTGCATTTTTCTCAATTTTTGTTGGAAGGGTAAGGTTTGGGGCTTCATAGGAATGACATGTTGTATGATGTTAGGGTCGAAAGTTTTAAGGTCATCATACGTCCATGCAAAGACATCTTTAAATTCTTTGAACAATTTAATAAATGCAACTTTTTTTTGTTCATAACATCCTACCCCTAGAACCCCGGATGGGGTGACACGCGTCGAGGATGGCGAGGGGAGGTGGCAAGGGGAGGTGACGAGGGGAGGCGGGGGGCCTTTAATACCGGTCCTCCCCACACACTCCGAGATTCAATTTGAGCGTCAGCTCCTTCCATCTCCGTAACCTGATGCAACTCAGCACGAGCGCCCTCGGTCCAACCATCCAGAGCATTAAGCTCATGGCTTTAATGGCGTTTATTGTGGTTCATTTTCCCATCAACCTTGTCGAGAGCTCCATTGTGTTCGAGCAGTTTTCTGCGCAGCGAGGCTGCCATCCAACTCCCGGCGACTTGGCTCTAACCTTCGTTTTAGTCATGCCGCGTTTGAGGGGGCGACCACGCAGAGGGGCTGGCTGGTATGCAGCCGCCTCCAGATGGAAACGACACTGAGAATTCCAAAGCGCAGTGACTCTAGCCAGGCGGCGACGACGACAGGCAATTCCGGCAGCGGGTTCACCTCCTGGCACAATCGTGGAAGAAGATTCGAGCATTCATCTCCCACTGGATTTTTCGGACAATAAAATGGTTACCTTCCCTGATGATTGGGACCCCCACACCCGTGTCTTCAGCTCTGGAATTACTCCTCGCGGCAGGACCTCTTCCGACTCCTGCGCTAAAGCCTCCTCCGACCCCGACACAAAACCTTGCATCATAGAAGAGGAGCAGTGGATGGACGTTGGTGCAGCCAAGGACGCAGGATGTCTGGGACGTGATGACAAGCAACCGAGGCCGCCCTCGCCACCTCTTTTACTCCCGGAGCATTTGCAGCTTATATTTGAAGTGAGAAGTCTGGTTGAAGACCAAATATTCCGAGCGGTCTGCGCAAGCCAGCGCCTGGATATGTTGTATGCAACTTATTCCAATGACACGCCCAAACGACTATGTCCCGCCTGTGCACATCCATTTTCCATACCAGTTCGTGCAGCAGAAGCGAAGGACGACAAGGCGAACCTTGGTTAACAGGTCTTAAAGTCTGCATGCTTTTCTTTATGTTTGCTGTTGTATTTTCTCAGGACAGTACTCCTCTAGGTGTTAGTCTGGATAGCCTTAGAAACTACATTATCAAACTATTGTTAGTCAAGACTATACCCCCTGGTTTCCTATGGGAAGGGTGGCTCTATGTTCTCTATAATTTTTGGACATGTTACAGCGAGATAGCCAGGTGTCCTGGTTTCCTACACAGGCAGGACACCTGGCTCCTATGTGTCATGTATCCTCTTTTTGGATGAAGCTTTAATATGAAAGGTCCCACTTTTTACTTAAAAAAAAAAAAAAAAAACATCCTACCCCTAGATTAATGCACTACGGATTGTCCTTAGTTCCTAAGTTTACTTTTTCATAAGATAACAAGGAACTATTGGTTTTACAGTTGACTGACTTTTTAAATTTATCTTGAAGGTCGTAAAATTTCTCTAATCTAACTACAGATTTGGGGATCGAATTTACCATGTCCGATGAAGATTCAGGAGTTCTCGGATCTGGTATTACCATGAAATCACGCAAGTTGTTGTCGTGCGTGTGTTCCTCTATCACCGCGCCTTGAAAAGTTTCTTCCATATGCAGAAAGTTAATAATCTGTTGATCGTCGTCAAAGACTCTCCAGTTCGTGATGTTGTCGGGAACGGATGGCCAGAACAACAGTTCGACGGAGAATGCGTCTAGGGACAAGCCTTCTGCAGGAAAGAGTTTAGAAGCTACGTTAGCTAATAGATCTGCTTCAGATTTATTCAATCTAGGAATATAATTTATATTGAAAGCAACAAACTTATTCATTAAGTTCCATACCTCGGATTGGTAGCTTTTAAGATGTGAAGAAAGACACTGGATAGAATCTCTTACTTGTTTAACCACTATTTCGGAGTTGCCAAAGACGGTTAAATTTTGAATGTTCATATCTAAAGCTTTTATAAGACCTTGCAGTAAAGCCTCATTTTCTGTAGTGTTATTAGTACATTCAAATTCCAACCTACATGCAATCAACGTTTTGTTACCTGTCGGATTGATAATAACGCAACCTGCTCCAGCTCCTTCTTTGGACTTTGACCCGTCAAAATAAAGAGACCAAATTTGATTTCCATCGGGTACATGAGACCATTGTGTAGAAGCTGTTGGCTGCACATATGCTACAATCTCAGACTGTTGTTCTGGATTGGTGATAGCTGAAGCTTCGACAATGAAATTGCCGAAAAAGGTATCCATCCCTTCTACTTCGGGTGAATCCGCAGAAGGTGTAAATGGTTCGTTGGGATCGTTCAAATCTGTGATTGTGAACTTAAGGTAGCGTTCACGATTTACCTTGATCTTGTTGGGCTTGCCATTCTCTGGAATCCATAGGTGAGACCAATCTGTTGCGAAATAGTTGTGTAGCTGCTCTGACCAGTCCCTGCTTAAAAACAGACCATACACTTATGGAATATCCACAAAAATTATATCAATGACTTGATGAACCTTGGGGTTAGACGATAATCTTATAAGCACATTATTTACTTAACCTATAACTTTAACATTGGTTCGATCAAGTTGTATGATTTTTAAGGTGGAGGGTTCAACTTTAGTGTTAATCTTCTGGAAAACAGACCATGGCATCACATTGGATGATGCTCCTGATTCTACCATACAATTGTGCACGTTTCTATTAAAGATTTCAAATGTTAACAAAAATGGAGGTACATTTGTGTGAGTGCTAAAGGTGGTAGCTTGTGGATTTTTACTCGCAATTTCTAAAGCTACTTTATCTACATTATTTACATTACTTACAGGAAGGCTTCCTTTATCTTGAGGATCGGGATTGTTTTTAGTGGAAGTCTTCTGAGGAAATTTGTTATGTACAACCTTGTTACCACTTGAATTACCATTTTTTCCATTCTCTGAGATATTTTGTAACATTTTTTGTAGCAGAAATGGAAACTTCAATAACTCATAAACAAAAATGTTAGCTCTCAACTTTTAAAGATCTTCAACTACATCATAATCTAAGTTGGGGTTCACATGACTCTGTTTAGTCTCAGTTGTTTTAGACTGTTTTGGAGGTAAAATTGTAGGGTTTTCGGAAGAAGGTTTGTTTGTTGTCTTACTCCTGGTATTATAGGGATGCACTGTCTTGAAGTTAGCTTGGAAGATGCTATCCGAGAAGTGTCCAAAAATATTCAGAGAAGACTCCTCTTCTTGAACTGTCTCTTCTCTTGTTCAACTATCTCCTCAGGAATCTCAGGAGGCATCAAGTTATCTTGGGCTTCTAGAATCGTTTTAAGGGCGCATTGCAGACTTTCTAGATTAAGGCCTTCTGTGGATGGATTAGGTCGGTTGGTAGGAAAAGGCTTCCGGAACGGGGGTTTGTAAGGCCCTTTGCTCGAGGAAGCTTCTTCGGTCGTCCTTTTCAAGTCTATAATTTGATTTGATATTTTTTGAACAACTTTAGTTAAGTTTTCTAAATCAGAGCTTTCAGGTTGTGTTTTACTTTGAGTAGGTCTAGGGAGGATTTCGATCTTCTTTTTGGAAGAAGGACTAGTCTCTATTTCGTTGCTAGTAGAGTCTTTAAGACTAAGTATGTCTTTTTCAATCTGGCTGGTCTCCTCAAAGGCTTTTAACAATGTGGCTTTCTTAGATCGTTTAACCCAAATAGCTATACTTTGATGCAAATCTTTAGTGTAGTATGCTATTATAAGATTCTCGGTAGGCATGGAATCTGCAGGGATTCGGTTTTTAAGCGTTAAGAATTTTTTATTAAATTCTTTAACTTTTTCTTTTGGGTTCATTCTTAAGTTAGAAAGATCCATGACTAGGACTTCCGGAGGCTTACCGTCTCCGAACTTTTCCAAAAAGCATGACTCAAACTTTTCCCAAGACACGATGGTATGGGGTTGCTGGGCAAAGTACCAGGTAGATGCATTGCCCTCGAAAGTATAGGAGAACAACCTACAGACTACGTCTTCATGCTCGACATTGCGGATTCTTATGGCTAACATAAACTTTTTAATGTGATCTTCAACGATCTGTTTAGAATCAGGGTCAAACTTGGGAAGCCATTTCTCCGGATGTTTAGGTAAGGGATGTCGAGCTCCAAGTACAACTACGACATCCTGGTCAAGCCAAGGTATAGCAGGATTGTTTTGGTTGGCCATTGGTGTAGTGGGTGTGGAAGGCTGAGAAGGGGAACTTCCTTCGTCAGAAGAATCTCTTCCAGAAGAGGAAGGAGATGATGGAGGTGGTGAGGGAGGTATTCTAGATCCTCCTGCAGCAGGATTGAGGGTTGGATCTGTAAGGTTTTCACAGTGAAGTTAGTGCCTCCAAGTTGTTCTCTGATATCAGAGAAGTCTAAAGGTTGGTCCAACGGACGGTTTGGTTGCCTCAAACGGGCTAAGGCACTATGTGTTCTTATGAGAGATTGGCGGACAATCTCTTGTATGTCACCACTTGTAGGATTTGGGGTTAATGGCTCAACTGTGATCCATGGATCGTCATTTGATGTGGTTGTTGTTTGAAGGGGAATGTTATCATTCGAATGACTTCTTGTCAATATAGGTGAGCAATTAGGTGGTGGAGGAGTCTTACGACTGCCTCGTGCCATTAATTAATTTCAGGCCCTCCTTCTAGCGCCATTTTGTTGACGGGCGAAAATGACCGTCCGTCAACTAGAAGAGTGGATTCGGTCCGGGGTTGTCTAAATAGCCCAAGCCGTTTGGGGTAACCCACCCTGACGGATTTAGTGGCTTCATTAGCTGATCTAAGTCCTAAGGAAACAAAAATAAAACTACTCTAAATTAACTAATCTAAATGAAAAATAACAATTAAAACAAACTAATAAACAATCTAAACTATTATATATACAATTTACTATCTAATACTATAATAAACCTATAAAATTAAGCATCTAACTACTAACAAAATTAAATCTTAATCACAAATGTACAATATATACAAATTACAGATTTAAATGAAAACCTGCAAAACTCATTGTAATCCGTCCTAAGACAGCGAAACTATTATTTGTTTATTTTTATAATTTTATGAAAAAGAAATAAACTAAGAACTATCTAAACCAAGAAACTAAAATAATAACTCTAACTACAAATCTAAACTATGCATATATCTATCTAAACCAATTACATTATACTAATAAGCTAACCTGTAATAACGCTTTCCAATTTGTCCTGTGTAAAGAATCCAGTTCAACTATTCGATGGGAGGAAACCCGCATCAATCCTCTGCCAGCCTCTAGTAAACAATAAGTAGCAGTGCTCTTTTGAATATCGATAACAGAACAAACAAGACATAAAAGTTACAACAATCTTATAACTCACAAATCATAACATTTAGATAAATCCGCGTGCAAGGATTTGTACAAAATGATTCAATTAACGAAGAAGAGAAAATTGTGATTCATTAACTGAAACAAATTAATTGCTGTATTTTTAAATAATAAAAGAGATATCAGATACAGATTACACATTAATCAAGTCACATCAATCTGCAATAGATTACGATAGCTAAAGTAGTCTATAATCGACTGCAAAATGATATGAATAAAACTTGAAACAAAAGTTTGATATATTGAAAGCGAAAGCTGTTACAAGACATCAACTTTCATCTCAGTCTGTATCATAAATCCATAGTCTGGTTCTCCCACAGTGAGGATGATGATTAGTTTATTACAAAATGAAAATTATTTAAAGACCTTCCACAGGGTAAAATATCCCTATGGAAGTTATCAAAACTGTTTACACAAATCTGGGAAAATATCACAAGTCTGACTAAAAATAAAAACTATATCACACAAATATCTCCTAGACTGCCACAACATGCCCAAATTGATTATTGCAATTCGGATGTACCTGAAAGAGGACAAAAATAGGCAAGTTAAAAGGATATTTTGTTAATAAAATTGATAAAAATCTACTTTCTAAGACTAGCTACAGAATCTTGCGATTCTGTAGCTGGTCTAAATCAAACACAGAATCGTATTAAAAATCAATTCAAATCTTAAAAAACATATTAAAACTATTTAAAAATACTTGATTGCTAAAAACATCGTTCAAATAGACACTTGTATGCAAATCGAACAAACTAAATCGTATTCAACCAAATGATAACAGAGATGAGTACGCTCTATTTAATTCGTTACCAATTCGGGTATACAAAATTGTATCGAACAGTAATGAAATCATTTTCATATCAAATTGAAATCGATACAGTTAAACAAATCATATGCAATCGTTTATGCTGCCTCATCCATCAACATAAAACACGATTGAATCCATATGAAAACAACAGGATCATTTTCAGATTGATATAACTGTATTAACATAAACAAACGATCCATGCTATTAGCGAATCAAATCAAAACTAGTGTGTAAATTATCACAAACGAAATGATAATGGAATTAATTGGTTGTTGATAGGATCTGTGGGACTCATCCAACATTTTTTATTGCCAATTGAGGGCAGACAGGATCGATTGATATTCAACGCAATCATTACTCAAATTCATTTCAAAACCAACCATTAGCTGAATTTTCTCATACGAGTTTAACAGAGATAAAATCAAAACCAAAAGAGAAGCATCAAATCGATTTTTGATATCAATCTAACTCAAAACAGGCAATCGTGCTAACTCAAGACATGCATCAATCAAACCAAAACGAATCAAAACAATTTGTGTTTGTTACAACCATTATGAATCAACATAAGTCCATGATTATAGCAAGTAGATCTTTAGCATAGGTCGAAGATAATTAAAATCCAATCAAGAATACTAATTCAATACAGAACAAAGTCGTTTTGAGTTATTAGGAGCAAACAAAGCTAATTAAAATTGTACCAAATCAACTATCAAACATAATTGATTTACAAACAAACCAAACCGAATCAAAATCAATAAATTGCTTGTACTAAACTGGGCACAACAAATCACATAAAAAAATCGTAACTATTTTTAATTTTATAGGATTAAACTATAACAGAATCATGAACAAAACTAACCGAAATCAAAACTCCATTATACATTAATTCAAGCTACTCCTGAAACGAAATTTAAAATTGAAAATCATACCTGGACCAAATGAAAGGGCTTCAATTATAACAATTTGGAATTGACGAAGGCTGTAGCCAATTCAACATTCCTAAATACGATCGAGCCAGTGGTCTTCTGCTTCTTGTCATTAGCTTGAAGCTTGTCCCTTTCTCTTGACAGTATCGTGACTTGGTTTTCTAAAGATTTAATCTTTGACTGTAACAAGGGAATGTCGACATAGTAGTGCTCAAGCCACACATTACATTGAACACATGATGTCTGTTCGGGCTTCGAAACGACAGTCGAGGGTTTGTTCAGGTCACCGAAGGTTTCATTAGGTAGCTTGATCCCTGGGTAGCTAGGATTTTTCTTTAGGCAAGGGGGTAGATTAGAAACAAAGTCATAGGGTGTCTCGGAGCACATTCCATGGGAATAAGGGTACTCACTATCTAGGAAGCGCTTGATATCAGAGTCTGAGTCTTCGCTGAGGACTATGGGCTTTCGATCAACGTTTGGTTTAGGCTTATTTCGGGCAAGTCTCGATATCAATCGAGCATTCTTTTTACCTTTGCTATTGTGAGTAGGGTTACCCTTGACCTTCTTGCTCACAGGCTTTTTTACAGCCTCAACCTTATAAGTTATAATGTCAGGTAGGTCGATATCAGGGCTGAACGAGGGTTTGGGAGAGGGTAGGAGGGCATGAAAAGGTACGGGTGGCCCGACCTTGGTCTCACTGACCACAGACTTGTCGATTTGGAAAGACTCTGAATCCACAAAACCATTTCGGGATAGAAAATCTTGCCAATTGTCGTCGTGAAGGTTTAAATGATGAACGACGATAAGTCTGATCAGGCCGTGGTGGAACAAGCTACTATCAGCCTTCTCTCATTTGAACCTCTTAGCCATTTTGTAAAGACTACACTGGAAATAAAATGGCATGTTCAATGGATAACCCATGAAATTCATTAACAGTCGAAGGTGATAAATAAAAACCAATCCATACCGACCCTCACAGGTCACAAATTGTTTAATCATTATCAAAAGATCATGCCACCTTGGTTTAAGCATGGAAATGGGAATACCTTTGTCACAAGATGTGACCTTTCATGATACGAACAGTAATGGCCATGGCACCTCCTCAACTTTAGAGTTTTTAAACCATTGTTGGCCCGTGGCTGCCAATCCTGTGGCAGAGCTAATGAACTCTTCATTGATTTCAAGCTGAATGTCACCTACTTTGGCCCTACACCCATCAAAGGTAAGGGCAATTTGCTGCGCAACAAACAGATTGAAACCCTCGAACCTCTGTATAAATGTGAGCCAACAATTATATTGTAAATCCTTACGGGCATTATCAAAGAGTAACAGATCTTGACTACCATTCGGCTCAATTCGCACCACCGGTGCCATAGACAGGAGCACACAGTGAGCGATGTGAATGAGCCAGGGTTTGAACGCGGCATACACAAGAGCAGAATGCTCACAGGGCTTACCCGAAACAAGCAAGGATGAAACAAGGATAAGGGTAAACATTAATGGCATATCGTGCGAAGGTGGTGGAGCTATTTGTGCCCATGCAGAATAGTCATTACCATGGTACAACCACTGACGCTTACAACTATTCAAATCACAATGCATATGTGTTACAACCATGACACTTCAATCAATCAATCCAAACCTTTGGTAAGTGGATAAAACATTCATGCAAACAATAGTTATAGTTTCAAAACCAAAGCAATAAATCAAAATCGCACCAAGGGTTTGGTTATATGAAACATGTGTTGTATGTAACGTTTTATACCAAGGGTTTTGCCACAACACAAACGTGTTTTTATGAAATCATTGTGCCAAGTGAATTGATCAAAGAACATATAAATCCAAATCACGAATGTATCATAAACTTGATCAAAATAATATCACCACAGTCTTGTAAACGAAGCCTCAAATAAGAATGTCAAAAGAATAATGATCTAGCAATCTTGTCAATGGTGTAACGATAAACAAATTCGAAAACACGATGAGCATATAAACAAGATCGATCATAACAATCCAGTAATGATATCAATGTGACTTCATAAATCAAGTTTTCATGCTTTCAGTCGTGAAAACAAGAACAAAGGTACGTGTGCAAACGCATATAAAACAATAGTGTCATTTTATTGAATAGATTGCGACAAAATCAAAGTTTGCAAAACTCTGGTGTAGGCAGCTTATAAGATAGTAGAAAAATGTGAATTGGCTGGCAACAATATCTCATAGTAATAGTGTGACAGTGGTTCCATCATTCTACTTCTACTTCAGGGTGGCAAGACGGGGCAAGGAAAAGTGGTTGTAGCCACCTTTCGGTTGTAGCCGGAAAACATTGGGGGTTGTATCCTGCTTTTGGTTGTAGCCAGAGATTTGGGGAGTTGGAGATTCCCTCAGGTTGTAGCCTGAGAAACTAGGGGGTTGGAGCCTCCTTCCAGTTGCAGCTGGAAAACAAAGGAAGTTGGTGCTTCTAATGAATGTAATTCTTCAATACATATAAGAAAAACATTCCGTGGTTTTCTCCCGATTTGGGTTTCCACGTAAAACACTGGTGTACTGTGCATGTGTGTGATTGTGTATTTATTACTGCTCATTATTGGATAATAATTCTACATTTATATAACATTTGAAGAAAAAGGATTATAANGTAATCCAACAGGTAGTATCCATAACTTCATCAATTAAAAATTAGCAAAATATCTCAATTGCTTTGTATATCCAACAACAAAGTTTCAAGTAATGATTTCATATGGAGGTACCATAAATTTTTCTGGGAAGTGCCATAGTATTAAGCTCAATACATGGGAGTATATTTTGGATAGACCCATGATTTCCATTCAAATGGGAGGTGTTGATGTTGTATTAGGGGTCCAATGGTTACAATCATTGGGAACAATGGCCCTTAATTTTCAAGATATTTTCATGAGATTTTCCTTACAATCAAGGAAATTGAGCTTTTAGGTATCTAAGGGAATCTCTCTAAGGTGATAAAATCTAATATCATGACAAAATTACTCAAAAAGGGACATTGTAGTGTAATTGCACAATTATGCTCACTAGATGTTAAAACATCTATATCCCCTTCTCCAATGGATATATAAATGGTTATTAACAACCATTCCAAGGAATTTGGAGAGTTTCCTAGGGGTCTTCCACTAACTTGAGATCATGATCATGCTATTCATTTGAAACTGAAAAGGGTACCCTCTAACATTAGGCCTTACAACTATCCACATGCATAAAAGAGTGAGAATGAACGTATGATCCAAGAAATGTTAGAGGTTGGAATCATTCAACCTAGCCAAAGTTCTTTCTCTTCACTAGTAGTGATGGTTATGAAGAAGGATGGTTCATGTTGTATGTGTCCAGATTATAGGAATCTTAACAAAATGACCATGAAAGATAAGTTTCCTATTCTTGTCAATGATGAATTATTAGATGAATTGCATGGAAAAAAAATATTTACTAAGTTGGATATTCATTCGAGATATCAACGAATCAAAATGAGGTAGGAAGATGTTCCCAAAAAAACCTTTAGAACACATGGAGGTCATTATGATTTTTTGATTATGCCATTTGGACTTACTTTTACAACTTCAACATTTCAAAGCTTGATAAATTCTATTTTCCAAACCTTCCTTAGAAAATTTGTGTCAATATTTTTTGATGACATAATAATTTACAATAGATCGTGGGAAGAGCATGTACAACATGATGACAGAGTATTACAACTTTTGGAGGAGAAACAACTTTATGAAAATCCTTCCAAGTGTGCCTTTAGGGTTCAAGAAATTTAATATTTGGGTCATATTGTATCTCATAAAGGCGTAAAAGTGGACCCTAACAAAATTAAAGCTATGAAGGAGTGGACAATCCCCAAAATATTGAATAAACTTAGAGGATTCTTAGGATTGACGGGATATTACCACAAGTTTTTCAAGAACTATGGTCAAATACCGACACCTCTAACAAAATTATTAAAGAAGGAAGCATTTTCTTGGATTTAGGAAGCAACCCAAGCTTTTGAAAAACTTAAGGAGGATATGTGTACAAATCTTGTCCTAGACACACTTGACTTCACAAAAACATTTATTGTGTAGTGTGGTGCCTCGGGCCATGGAATTGGTGTAGTTTTAATGTGAGAAGGAAGACCCATTGCCTTTGAAAGAAACCAACTTAAAGGAAAAAATTACTCAAACCAATTTATGAAAAATAAATGTTGGCCATATTACTGTTAATTTTCACATGCAACTCTATGTGACTAATTTTCAGATCTAAAAATTGCTTCCTAGTGAGCTAACAATAAACCCTAGTGTTGGGCGCAGACCCATATTGGGGAAAAGATTAATTTTGGAGAATAAAGTGCAAAGAAGGAAAAGATAGCTGGTAGGAAAAGCACACATGCAAGGTAAACACACATGAAAAGGAGGAAAGCATGTGAGGAACACATGCAAGAATACCTAACAATGCTAGGGTTAGGGTTTTGGTAAGAGGATGTAATGGCCGATAAGACAAAAATAAGTATAAATAGGTACCTATGAGGTCTAGATTGGGGTGGTTGTGGTTGTTGTTGTTGTTCAAGGAGTTGGAATGTAAGGATGACTGAAGAATCCAATATCGGTTTAGTAAGTTATTGAGCTAGAGAGAGAAAATAAGGTAGATCTTGAGGGTTAGATCACAGGCTGAGGAACCTGGTGTGATCTGGTCTGCCTCATTGTAGATATTGACCCAAATGATCAAGGATTATAAGGCGTGCAATGCTATAATTTTGGAAAAACCATAATAAAAGAGCAAAGCAGCCAAATATTTGTGGATGTAGCCCAGGAGGGGGTGAACCACAATAGATCATGTGTTATGTGGATTGATTATTGTTTATTTCTTTACTTTTAATGGTTAGCTAGTAGATGAATGCATGAATGGGTTAACTAGATCTGATTGTTCCTACATGCATGAATAATAATGACATAATATGTAGTATAGATGAATGTTAGAGTAAATAAATGAAGATCACATAGTGTAATCCTAGATCCCCACTCATTCCCAGGATGCAAGCACCTAAGTGTTGCAACCAACCATAAGAAATATCTCAGTTGAGACTGCGTAGTGCATTCTATGCATTGTGTTTCCTTTTGGTTTACTAGGAGGGCCGATAGTTTTTGGGGGTTTTGTTGGAAACCATAGTAGATCTGAACCTGGTTCAACATTAGAATGGTAGCAAGAGAGAAGTAACCAAAACCTAGCTATTATCACTGAACAATTTTACACTGAAAAATTATAAACTGAAAATATATGTCGTGGAAACAACAAGATCAAAGATGAATCATCAACACACATGAGGCACAAAATTTCTGTTCTATAACCTTGTTAATTTCATAAATTCTGAAGGTAAAACCAACCCTCCCAACCAATACAATTCCACCAAAAATCCGAGGACAACCTTGTCCTCCAATAACCATAAAAATAAGAAAACCAAACCTCAACAAATCCCTAGAAATATCATGTTCCCACAAATATGCCACAGACCACCTGTACGACCTACTGACGTCACCTGTACTGCTCTTGACATTAGCCTGTATGGAATCTGCTCTTGCCTAAAAAACTTTGTATGAACATACATGATTCAATTTACTGGAACCCGCATACATATGCGACTATGCCCACTACAACCCACATACATATGCGATTCACCTTCCTGCAACCTACATATAAACGTGACTGTGCCCACTACAACCCCTGTACATGTACAAAAAATGTGACTTCCTTTGCACACACGTCCTTCCTTTCTCATAGGCCATATTTTCCAGAGTTACAGACCTTCCCTTGCTAAAATCACCATGCTCCTTGGCACAAGTGTAGACTCACTTATGCCTGTTATCGTACAATCTATACTTTTCCAAATCCCATGGCAACTGAAACAAGATTTGCGTAACAAGGGGGTGACCTATCACTGTCACCTTAATAGGAAACCCCTTTTTGTTTAGGAGTGTGTTAAGACTACCCTAAGGGAGACGTCCCTAGTGACCTAAAGGGATGATGAAACTAAAGCAAGGATGCAAAGATGACCCCCTCTCACTGGTCACTCAAGTCAAAAGGTATTTATGTCTTAAGAGATGAAGCAAATGTAACAGATGAAGTATACTTGCCCAGAACAAGACAACAAGAAGAAAATATGGCAGTTTCAAGTACCAAATGATATTAGTGCTTCAATAAGACAATAAACCTTTGAAATGTATGCTAGCTGATATAAACTTGCAACAAAATGAAAGTTTACAACAACAATAAGTATTTTATAACAACTGCAAGAAATATGCCTCAAAATTACTTGAAAAGACAATGAAAAGATGGCATTTACTAGACAAAATGATAATCACATGTCATAAGCAGTTTTAGAAGTGTTTAGCTAGAATTTAATGTAGATTATGTAGAAAATTTGTTGCATTATGGCTGTAGCAATGATTTATAACAACAACAAGAAAATTAGTTGTCTAGGCTAGGTTAGTGTTAGTTTTAGTTAGGGAAATCTAGAAAGTTTAAGGTTTGAGTGTTGGTTTGATATCTCAACAAAATATGTGTAAGGACTAGTGCCTTTGAGGGGTTATGGAGTCAAAATTTCAGCGACATTCATTTAGAGTAAGCAACAAAATGATTATGTTTATCCAAGTAAAGGATAAATATTAGAAGAGTAGTACCTTAAGTCTTTTAGGATTCAATCTTTGGGGAGGTGAACTACTAAAGAATAGGCACTTCTAGGCCCTAGCGGTTTCCTTCTTCTTAGATAATTGAAAGAGATATTTAGATGCAACAACAATTGATCAAGGCTTCTAAAGTACTAGCACTTAGGGATTTAGAATCTTGTCAAAGTTAACCACCTTAGCAAAGTCTAACAAATGTAGAGCAAAGAAGTAGTATCTTAAGTTATTTACTCCTAGGGTTTGTCAAGCAAGAAATTTCATAATCTTTAACATGAATAAGAAGATATACCATAACCATTCAAAATGAAATGACAATTGCAGATTTACTTACTTCACTAAGAATAATCAAGCAATAAAACCCTAGATTTGTAACTTCACCAAAAAATGATCCAAGTTGCAAGTAGAAGACTCCAAGAGAGGTTCACATCACAATTTCAACCAATAAACCCTAAATA
>ML811923.1:52664-80930 GCA_009831015.1 Picea engelmannii
TTTGTTTTGTTTTATATTAACAAAAGTTGGTATAATTTAAACAAGACAAGAAAAGAAAGACTAAGATTAATGGTTTACAAGAACTATTTACATATTGTGCAATAATGTTTTTTTAATGTTAGAATTAGTAAAACAAAAATAAAACAAAATGAAGCAAAGTAAGAAAAAAGTTATATACCAAAATTTAAAAGTGTGTAATAAATGTGTTTTGGATCATTTTTATATTTTTTAATATTGCAATAAAATGAAGAAAAGAGAAACTAAAAAAAAAAAAAAAAACATTTCCATATCATGAAGAGTGATCTTTATTGTTAAATGAAACACATATATTCTTATAGATTTATATTTTATGAAGCTTTTGAATTCCTGTGTGATTCAGATCAGATTTATTATGTTTAACTATTCCATATGGAATGTTAAATCATACATGAAATAGACAAAAACAGAAAGGAGACAAAGAAAGCTTAGTTGGACATTGAATAGAACAATGGTAGTGAAGCACAAGGAGGAAATCTACATACTGGAAAATTTGATTAACACTGAGAAACTCGGACTTAAAACACATTAAACTTAGTAAGAAAACCATTTACCTCATGAACACAAGAAAATATCAACCTCGCTTCATCCTTTCTACTACTTTGTAAGATCTTCCTACTATCAACAACTTCATCAAATCCCTGGTTGAAAATGAATGTCGAAAATGAATGGAGGATGAATGATAAAAATGAAAGATGAATCTCACAAAGCTCCTTACATACCTCTCTCCAATTTTTTCCCTCCTTTTGGCCGACTCTCTCACGCTAGTTTTATGTTGTTTAATAGGAATTTCTAGCAGTTATGGTCGCTTCATATTTAACGAACCTTTTGGTCGGCTCTCTCGCACTGGTTTTATACTGTTTAATAGGAATTTCTAGTAGTTATGGTCACTCCATATTTAACAAACCTTTTGACCGGCTCTCTCGCGCTAGTTTTATATTGTTTAATAGGAATTTCTAGTAGTTATGGTCGCTCCATATTTAACAAACTAAGCCTATATGGGCTAGAACCACCATCATTTAATAAAATATATTAAGAAACCTCTTATCCACATGTCAATTTTCTTGTTTGTGTTTTGAAGGCATCATGCATCAATTTATTTTTTAAAATAGGCCAGACTCTCTTCTTTGTATCAATGTTGCAGAAATCATTTATTAGTGACTGACAGGTTTAACTGTAGGTGATATATTATTGCTATCATTACTTCCAACTATTACTGGTCCTGACACCCTCCTATCTTCCATCTTGTTTGGAATTTTTTATATTCCTTGCTGCTGCACAAGGTTGGATGTGGGTAATGAAGCACCAATATGAGAATCTTGAGATACCCCTCTATATATTAGAGAATCTTTACACTGAGGGTCCATTGAGTTGTACACCACTTCTTATGGGAGACTAAGAATGAAATATGGGATGATACAACCAACCCAAAACTGTGTGGCCTCATTGTTGAAGTTGATACAATTATGGCGCATTAAACTATATGTTTCAGTTGTATAGTTGTTAAACGGTGACAACAAATTCCCAGCATTAGGATTTCAAATCCTATAATCCAACATTGGTTGTAACCAATAATACCAAGTTAGAATTTAGTTATGAGTGCATTCAATAATCAGTTTCTGATGTACATTGCTATAAATTGATGTATGGCCGTAGAGGCTGAGCGTGAGTGATGAGTGTGAGCCTGCTGTAATCTCCTTGATATGAACAATAAGACAACCGATACCTCTGCTTGGTGGATGTAGCCCAACGTTTGGGTGAACCATGTAAATCTCTGTGTTTTTAATTCTGTGCTTGAATTATGATATTTGTGTTTCTGCATTTTCAAATATAACAAGTGGTATCAGAGATGGCTGGAAGAGAGGACGTCAAGAGTGTCAAAATTTGGAGGAGCAACAGCATTAGCGCGAGGTGCGTCGATTCCCACATCACCGTAGGGGCCTCCTCTTGGAAGGTGCGACGACACACTATTCGGACTTTCATTTCTACAAAATACATGAGATCGTCGCACCCTAGCAGTATTGAGAAGGGCGACAACCACCTACCATAGTCCCAACCTAGATGCATCGGGAGATGCGACGACCCTTTGAAGCACATCACAGGGAACTCACATCGGGAGGTGCGACGGCTTTAAATTTTTTATGAGGGCACTCGTGTATGTTTTTTGGAGTGAAAAATTTTAACGTATGGTTTTTTAAAAGGTATGAAGTTTGTTGTATAAAAAAAACGAGCGAAGGATGCAATAAAAAGTATTATAATGCATAAATTCAAGTGGTGAATTTTTTTTAAAAGAGAATATTTTTTTTAATAAAAGATTTTATTTTATTAAACCTTTTTTATATATTATTAAAGGTTTTTTGGATATACCTTTTTTTTTTAAATTATTATTCAACATTGAGTAAGATCATTCCTCCATATAAGGGCCTTGGTTATTACGAGCAATGGTGTTTTTTTTTTTTTGAATGTTTCCTTTGATGAAAAAGATGTAGAGTGCTAAGTTTTAAATTGAGAAGTTCAATGGAAAGAACAATTTTGAGATCTGTAAGGTTAAGATGCATGATCTACTCGTGCAACAAGGCGTGGTGAAGGCACTTTTGGGAAAAACAAAGCAACCCACAACCATAACAGATGATGAATGGTATGAGATGGATGCGAGAGGACTGAGTGCCATACACCTGTGTTTGGACGACGATGTATTGTTCAACATTGTTACAGAGAAGATAACCGTCGGTTTGTGGTCAAAGATGGAAAGCCTGTACATGACTAAATCCTTGACGAATAGGATATTCCTGAAAAGGAAATTGTACAGTTTGCACATGAAGGAAGGTACGAAGATAGATGATCATTCAAATACGTGTAAGACTCTCTTAGTCCAGTTGACTAGCATGGGAGTGAAATTTGAATCTGAAGATAAGGTAATTACATTATTGTGTTCTTTTCCCACGTCATGGGATCACTTTGTTACCTCTATTAGTTTTATTTCAACAGAAAGTATTGAGTTTGATGATATTTTTGGAGCTTTACTATCTAAGTAAACAAGGAAGAAATCCAATCTAGAAACCTCTACATCTTAGGCGATGGTGATCAGAGGCAGACCTAAAGAAAGAGGACACAGTTAGAGGGATTTCTCTTGGTAAAAGTTGAAGGGAAAGAAGAGAAAACTTAAGTGTTGGTTTTGTGGAAAATCTGGACACCTGAAGAAGGATTGTTGGAAGAGACAACAAGCCTCCAAAGAATACCCTCCAAAAGAGACGAAGGAAGCAAACACAACTGAAGCAGGTTCAACAACAGGTCTAAGTATCACTGATGAAGTTTTATCAATTAGTATTGGTTCATGTCATGATCAACAATGGTTATTAGATTCTAGTGCTTCAAATCACATGTGTCTTCATAGTCACTGGTTTATTACTTACCATTCTATAGATGATGGAATTGTTTACATGGGAAATGACATATCATGTAAAGTTGTGGGAATTGGTAGCATTCGAATTAAGATGTTTGATGGAACTGTTAAAATACTAACTGATGTGAGACATGTACCCGAGCTTAGGAAGAACCTAATTTATTTGGGAGTCTTAGACACTGGAGGATATAAGATTATTGTTCAAGGTGGAGTTATGAAAGTCTACAAAGGAATCCTACTCATTATGAAAGCGAAGAAGGTTGGTAACCTGTTTCTGTTAGAAGGAAGAACTGAGTCAGATCATGCGACAACGGTGTCTGAGAAAGACAATGATTATGTTTGACTATGGCATCAATGGTTGGGCCATATGACAGAACAAAGATTAAAGTTATTAACTGATCGCAAGTTACTTCCTAGTCTAAAGTCTTTAAAGTTAGATTTCTGCAAGCACTGTATTTATGGAAAACATAATAGGCAGAGATTTAAAACCGGAAGACACACCAATGAAGGAATCCTTGATTATATCCATTCTGATGTTTGGGGACCATCCCCTACTATTTCATATGGAGGATCATCATATTTTGTAACTTTTATAGATGATTTCTCTAGAAAGGTTTGGGTCTATATGTTGAAAAGTAAGGCTGATGTATTTACAGTTTTCAAGCAGTTTAGAGCTTTAGTGGAAAAGAGCACTGGTAGATCCATTAAATGTTTAAGCACTGATAATGGTGGTGAATTTATGTCAATGGAGTTTGAGAATTATTGCAAGGAATTTGGTATTGATAGGCATAAAACCATTGCCTATACTCCTTAGCAAAATGGAGTTGTTGAATACATGAACATGACTCTTCTAGAGAGAGAAAGGAGTATGCTTAGTAATGCCAATTTGTAGCAGGAACTATGGGCAGAAGCAGTAACTAAAACTTGCTATATGGTGAATCGATCACCATCAACAAAAATAGAGAGAAAGATTCCTAAAGAGGTATGGAAAGGTCACCCTTGTAATTATTATAATCTTAAAGTTTTTGGTTGTGATTCCTATGCTCTAATTCCGAAACATCAGCGTTCTAAATTAGATCCAAAATAAAAAAAGGCTTATTTTTGTTGGATATGGTGATGGTATTAAGGGGTACAAGTTGTGGGATCCTACTGCCCACAAGATCACCATTAAAAGAGATGTAATATTTGATGAATCATCTCTCATCAAATCAAATGTAGATGTTCAAATGAAATAGGAAGAAGCACCAAAGTATCAACAAATTCAGTTTGAAACTAATGAAGGTGAACACGAACAAGTTTCAGAAGAAGTTCATGAAGAGTCTCCTGCAGAAGAGGAAGACATGGTTGATGATGACAGTCAAAAGGTTGTGGATGAACCACAAACTTCCCTAAGGATTTCTACGCGGGTCAGAAATCATCCAAGAAGGTATGATGATTTTGTTTCATCAATTTCTTTAAGTATCAATGATGATGAAACTTCGTGCTATCATGAAGTTGTGAAGGGTTCTAACAATGGTAAATGGAAAGAAGCGATGAAGGATGAAATGAAGGCATTAGAGAAGAATGTTACATGGGACCTGGTAGAACTTCCAAGAGACAGAAAAACTATAGGTTGCAAGTGGGTCTACAAGCTAAAGAAGGGTGTTGATGATAAGGTGGAAAGGTACAAGGCAAGGCTGGTTGCGAAAGGATATTCTTAGAAATAAGGTATTGACTTTCATGAGATTTTTCACCAGTTGTAAAGACTATTTCAATTCGAATTGTGTTAGCATTAATTACATTGCTTGATTTGGACTTGGAACAGCTAGATGTTAAGTCTGTTTTCTTACATGGATATTTGGATGAGGAAATTTACATGGAACAACCGGAAGGGTTCGTTCAGAATCATAGCAAGAAATTTGTTTATAGACTCAAGAAATCATTGTATGGTCCGAGGCAGTCGCCCAGACAATGGTACAAGAAATTTGAATCTTTCATGGTGAGCCAAAATTATACAAGGAGTGAGTATGATCATTATGTCTACTTTAAGAAATTGAATAATGCAATATTCATTATCTTAGTATTGTATGTTGATGATATCCTTTTAGCAAGCAAAAACATAACTGAGATCAACAGGTTCAAGGCTCAGATGGCTAGAACGTTCAATATGAAAGATCTAGGAGCAACAAGGCAGATTTTGGGCATGGAGATATTCAGAAACAGGAGGAATGGTAAGATTTGGTTGTCACAAGAGAAGTACGTTGAGAAGATACTTTTGAGGTTTGGTATGAATGATGTGAAACCAGTTTTAGTTCCTTTGGCTTCCCATTTTAAGCTTTCTTCAAGTTTATGTCCTAGTACAAAAGAATAAAAGGAATATATGTCTCGAATACCATATGCTAATGCAGTAGGAATTCTAATGTATGCGATGGTTAGTACATGGCCAAAAATTTCACATGCAATTGGGGTTGTCAGCAGGTATATGGAAAATCCAGGTAAAGAACACTGGGCAACAGTGAAGTGGGTGCTTCGATATCTGAGGGGCACAAGTGATTATTGATCACCTATAATAGTGGCCGTGAGTTATTCTATGGATATGTTGATTCTGATTTTGAAGGTGATTTGGACAAGAGAATGTCAACTTCAGGGTATGCCTTTACTCTTGCAGGGGGAGATATTAGTTGGATGCCAAAGTTACAAAAAATGTTGCTTTATCCACTACAGAAGCAGAATATGTAGCTGTGACACATGCTTGCAAAGAGGCAGTTTGGTTGAAAGGTTTATTTGGTGAGTTTGGAAGGGTGCAGGACAAAGTAAAGTTACTTTGTGACAGTCAAAGTTCTATTCACTTGGATAAGAATCCAACCTACCATAATAAAACAAAACATATAACTATCAAGTACCATTTTGTAAGACAGGTCATCGATGAACGTGGAGCCTCTCTTGAGAAAGTGCATACAAAAGAGAATTGCACAGCCATGTTCACAAAACCAATATTGTTACAGAAGCTACGATGGTTCTTGGATTCTCTTGGCTTGCAAAAAAGGTGATAGATGAATGAAAGAAGGAGCAAGGTATTGGGTTAATTGTTGTCAAGGTGGAGATTGTTAAACGGTGACAACAAATTCCCAGGATTAGGATTTCAGATGTTATAATCCAGCGTTGGTTGTAACCAATAAGACCAAGTTAGAATTTAGTTATGAGCGCATTCAATAATCAGTTTCTAATGTACATTGTTATAAATTGATGTATGCCAGTAGAGGCTGAGCATGAGTGATGTGTGTGAGCCTGTTGTAATCTCCTTGATCTGAATAGTAATACAACCAATACCTCTGCTTGGTGGACGTAGCCCAACGTTTGGGTGAACCATGTAAATCTCTGTTTTTTTAACTTTGTTCTTGAATTATGATATTTTTGTTTCCGCATTTTCAAATATAACAATAGTGAGGGCTTATTTCTTCCAATAATTCTTCAAACATTTCCATTGGGACATGAGTGATACACAAGTAAAAATTTTCATGTAAACTAATATTCAAATGGATGTTTCAGAGTGTCTAAAAAATTGGAATCATAGGCGTGTTCACGCTGCAATGAGTCTGAGTTTCCATTTACATTGAAAAAGGAACATTGCTTAATTCTCCCATTTCATTTCCTCTTTCTCCTCATGAACACATTCCAACATAGCCATGAAAATAGTTCATGCCATGGCACTAGCAAGAAACAATGTTGTATCATAGAGTAAACAACTTATATAATTGTCTTACAATTATTAAGAGGTTCTCTCCTTTCCATAAAACCAATATTGTGGATTTGTGACTTGTGGGATGCATGAACTAGTTGCTCCTCTATTTTCATTTGTATTTCTACTCTATAGAATCGTATTTATTTCTGAAGTTTTGCATTGGAGAGCTACCAAATATGTTCATTGAGATATGCATTCATAATTTTCTGAATAATTTCAATTTCATACACAGACAATAACAGTACTGTCAGTACACCTATCCTTTTCCTACGCAACATCCTCTACCTTTGTGTTTGAAGGTGTAGAAACCAAATTATTCTACAGTCTCATTCCAGTGAAGAAATGCAGCGTTGTGTGTCACTCTAGTGAAGAAATGCAAAGTTGTGTGGTGGATAGTATGATACCCAACCTCCCATAACAAGCCAAACTTTGCCCTATATGCAATGATGGTTGAACAAAGTGTTTTTCCAATAAACAACATATCTTCCATAAAGTCAAAAAGTATCCCTTCATATTCTTCTTGTTTTTCTTATCAAAATTTTTAATAAGATTATTAATAAACTTTTCAAAATAAAGTTGCTATTCTTCATAAAATATCTTTGGAATGATACTCTGGCTATGAAAAAAACAACTTCAAGATTATGTCATCATGTTGAAAATCAAACATAAAGGTAGATATTTTAACTTTTGCAATATTTACTAGAATTGCAACCCTTCTTCCAAATGAAGGACTCTGAAGCTAAACTAATTCATGAAATATTAGCTCAAGTATTTCCTTTATATTATCATCAGTGTTTACAACTTTTGGTGCTATAATCCTCATGATTTCATTGATGCAGGAGACCACCAAAACCTTTACATCGTTATCATGATTTATACAATATTATTGAATGACGTATAAAATCGAGGAAATTATCAAGCCATCTAGGGACCAACTAGATTGGTGAATTTCAAAATGTGTAGCAACAACTTAATGAGATTGTGCAATAAATTCATGCAAGCGATATGAGATGAGGAAGAGCCTAGAAATGATTTGTCGGCTAAGATTTGTTGACCAAAATGGTGATCAACAATCCCTTCCTTCAACTCTTTTTCAAGTGCATAGCTAAAATCTCTCTAATAGCTACACCTCTTGGAATTCCTTGAATCTTTCCTTTCTTCCTTTCTTCATCAAGACATGTGATTGTCTTGTTGTAACATTCTAGGACAACCTCGTGTTTCTCCAATCAATCCATGCCAATCAGAAAATCATATGAACCCAATGGTATGATGTTCACATCTTGTTGAGTCCATTCATGTCTATCAGATAATCTTTAATCGACTCATTGATTTACCTCTTAGCCCCTATGGCTAACTAAACTAACCAAGATTTCTTATGCTTACTCCTTTGCAAGTGAAATCTTTCAACAATGTTAGAGTTATGTAACTATGTCTAGCTCCAAAATCAATTAAAATTTCTATGGGATAGTTATCAATCTTACCTTCCACTTCAATCACGAGGGATTGATATTATACTTTATTATTGTCCAAGGCTACAATATATCCTTGACATGTTTCCTACCATATTTTCCAATGTTTCAGCCTCCTGAATGTTTTGAACAATCCTCATTATTTCTCCTTTGTGAGGGCAGTCCCTATATAAGTGATTTCCGTCACATCCCCAACATTGTATCATTGTTTCCTTGACCTTTTCCCAAATGAATCTGTAGTTTTGTGCTCATTTTGAGTTGACTGAACTTGTTGATTTGCTTGGGAGTTGTTCTTGAAAAATAGTGGCTTAAAACCTGTCTTCCTTTGATCCTTTTTACCCTTCATCTTGTCACTCCAAGCTTTTTGGAAAACTGGACTTCCTCTGCTCTTCTCATAAAGATACTTTGATCTCCTTATGTCTTCCTCCAAAGTCTTGGGGTTATCATATTGTATCTTAACACTATAGAAAGAAGGTAACCCACTCAGAAACCTTTGGATTTTTAACTTTTCATCCTTTATGAAGTCAAAATACTTAAACAATTCAAAGAATCTCTTCTCATATTCATCCATTATAATGCTTCTCAACTTGATTTCAAAGAATTATTTCATCTTCCTTTCATAATAATGATCGGACAAATATTTCTCTTGGAAATATCTTTTGAAGTTCTTCCATGAGATCATTTTCTCATCAAGGTGTTTGGCATGCTTAAGTTGATCCCACCACATGGCTTACTTTCCTTGCAAGTGGTAGGTTGCAATTATAGCTTCTACCCTTGAGGGGTAATCATGTAGCTAGAAATATTTCTTCATTTCCAATAACTAGGCCTCGACCTCTTCTCCTTTCTTGTGCTCACCATTGAAAGTTGGTGGTTTAATTTTCCCGAGTTTTCCTTACAATATGTCTCTATCAATACTTCTTCTCTTCCTCCTAACAAGAGACATACTTGGGCTACTCCATGACCCTGAACTTGCATGATTTCTTCTGGTGGATTTCTTTGGAGAATGATGGCGTTTGATCATGCTTCTTGACTGGCTATCATTCCCATAATCATCCATTTTGATATGGGATCTAGATGTTGTCACTTTTTTATAGGTAGCTTCTTGATTGGTTCTAGATTCCTTGTTAACTTTCTTATGCAACATATTTAATATCTTAAGTATCTCTTCCCGATCCTTCATAATACTTTCATTATCGGCCATATAGCTTTGCACTTGTTTATGCAGGCTCCTCATAGTTTCAAGATATTGCATGTCTCTTTTTCCATTTAACTTTGATTTCTTCTTCATTGCTATAATATCCCCAAGCATCATGCATAACTCCACTCCTTATAGAAGAACCAAAGTGGTTTTTTGTACCTCTAATTTTGCAAGAAATGTGTATGTAATAATTATTGTTAGAACATTCATAACATAAAACATTCCATCAATTAGAATACATGTTTTTCTTATCATTAATTTATGAAGAAATAAATGCACCAATTCAAAATATGATTCCTTCGATGCATTCATCTTTGAAAAAAAAATCCAACGACTGTACTCATGCTTCATTTTGAGTTATGAGTGAAAAGTTACATCCAACTGCTGCAATTTTCCACTCATTCACTACTACATAAATCTCTTTATTACTTTTTAAGAAATTTTAATGCCTAATTCAAAATTATGGGTGGAAATATGTATTCTCCTCCACAATACCTTTCCAACGACTATTTGTTTTCTCAAATCTGAGCTCCAATCTTAAAGTTATGGTCTAGAGAAGTTTATGTTGTTTTTCTCATTTTATTCATGTATGTTACTTGTGTCTTCTTTCTCTTTTTGCACATTTTTACATACCCAGATCTAAAATATAGCTCCATGGATGTCTTCTATGTATCATAATATTTCCATAGACTACCCTTGTCTTCCAAAAAAACTTCTAAGCAAGGAGTTATGCCCTTTGGAAATAAATTGGTGTCAAAATTTTACCCTTATTATTGCAGCTGCAATTTCCTTATACGAACTATGTTTTATGTTGAGAATAGTTCATTGAATAACTCTCTCTGAGTTATTTTATTTATTATGGAAGGACAAAGTGTACCTTTGTACACTTTATTCGCGTGGTTTTTTATTGTCTAAAAGCATTGTTTAGGGCCTCCAAATCGCCCTACAAGTTCATGACCTTCAAAATCCAGAAAAATTCATAGAAAATTGATTGTTTTACTGTTATAATAGTCCTTTAAATATGAGATGTCAATCTTAAATTGAATGAAATATGATCCATTGATCTACTAATCCTTTCCAAGCCCCGCAGATCAATCTCCACCGTCGATTTCCAACTCGAAGCAATCTAGACCGTTGATTTGAGCTCCATCGACGATCGGTCGATCAACGATTTTCTTTGGCAATTCAAACTTGTTCACGAATCTCCTTGATGTTCGATCATTGGCCATCGACCATCAGATAATCCTCTTGGAAACCACTTGCAACACATCTTAGAACCAACCGACCCAACTTTAGGCCATTGGTCGTTGACAATCCCTATCAACTAACGAAAACACTTCTCCAAATTGGTCGACCCGACCATTGGTCATCTCTTGGCTGATGTGGCTACTACTGACATGGCATGACACATAAATCCTAACATGGCACTCTAGATGACGTGGAATGACATGTGTATGCTGTGGTGGATTTATATTTCATCACACCTTTTCTTCATTGACTATCAACCATTTCTCTTAGACAAACTGACACCTCACTGAATCGACTGACATCCGACCATTTACCCATTGACCATCGACAATTTCTCTTGTTTGATTGAAACTCTTCGCCGAATCGACCGACTCATGACCATTGTCCCATCGTCCATCGACCATTTCTCTTTCTCTATCAAAACACTTCGTCAAATCGGCTGACATTTGACCATCGACCATCGACCATCAACAACTTCTCTTGCTTGATCAAAACACTTTACCAAATCAACCAACACTCAATCATCGACAATTTCTCTTTCTTGGTTAAAACACTTTGCTGAATCGATTGACACCCAACCATTGACAATTTATCATGCTCAATCAAAACAATTTTCTAAATCGACCGACACCCAAATATTGGCCCATAGACCATCATCAATTTCCTTTGGCCAACTCCAACTCTTAGAAAATTTTCGACCAATCTACAATTAATATGGATCATCGATCTCCAAGCCAAGATTATCTTGACCATCTATCAACTCCAACCTTCCAACTTATGAAATGAATCCAGACCGTCGATCTGTTCCATTTTCCCAATCGCTGAAAACAAATCTCGATCGTTGATATGCGCAACCTTCCAAACGACTAAAACCTTATAAATTTTTAAATTTATTCAAATGAATCTAGGCCATTGATCAAAAGATCAAACGTGATCTCGAATATTGATTCACCAATATCCTTGCAACTCTATAGGGGCCATTGAAACACAAAATGCAACCTTCTAAGTTTGAATTTAGCTCTGCAAATCTATAGATCGACACCATTAAACCTTTCTTAGATGGATATGAGGTAAATCCATCCTGAATTGGCTCATGAATTTGGGGATTTCACTCTAATTTCTCCGTTTCACCCCCAATTTCGCATAGACCAAATTTTGCAATTGTGAATTTCACCAATTTTCTTTGGTTCTTGGCACATACAAGCCCGATGTTTGAACCGAAATATCTTATACCATAATTTAACGTTCCCCAACCTATATGAGGTCCATTACATGGGGAATAACTCATAAAAATGAAATTTAGTGCTAGCTAATTTCCTATAGCATATTAGCTATGAATTAGAACCATATTTCACTACTATGTATTATCATTTATTAAATGCATATATAACAATCTAAAACAGAAATGAAATGCAACTAACAACTTCTTACAATAACATATAAATCATTCTCAATTACAGATTTAATGCATAGAAAATAAACTCATAATGAAAACATAAACAAGATAAAACACTTATCTTTTATAAACAATTGTGCAACCAACTACTTAGGACAGACGTTCCACCCAACCATAGACTTGTTGTTCCAAATCTTAAAAACAAGTCACCCCCAAGTTGGGGATAGAAATCCACAAAAGAGGTTGGTCTCTCACTATCCACTCACAACTCATAAATTCTACAACCCACTGATATTCTCCTATAGCTAGCCTGATTTTCCACCAACTCTCTTCTTCTTGACCTGTGCAACCCAAGGAATGTACCCCTTCATCGATCTCAGTCCCTAGAACATCCCATTCGTTTATTAGGGTCTCTCTAGCACAAGTAACTAGGAATCTCTCATTTGGGAATTCAAGGGAACTTGTTGCCAAGAAAACTACCAACAAACAACATCAAAAACCCATTGTTACAATGCAATTCATTCAAGAGTTCACTCTTCAGACTTGACAAACTGACTCTTCAATATTTTTGACTGAAATTTGGCTATCTTTATTTTCCTACTCTTGGATTCATAAAAATCCTTGATATCAAAAGAAGACATTTTTGAACTTTTATAAGTTCACTCTACAACCCTCAATCTTAGATTCACCACGTTTTTTTTTCGGATAAAAAATTTGTTTATGTATGCCTAAGTTACTCAAGATCTTGTCCAAAGGTCCGATTTTGAAGAATCTTTTTAAGTATCATGTTTGTCTCTCCTCTCCTATATTTTAATGCTACCATACTTAGAATTTTCACTCATCATTTCTCTCTCGATACTTAGTCATTTTTCAGTATTCACGGGTTCACGTGTTGGCAAACTCATACATCCCCCCACCTCCTTACACTTTCTCACCCCCACTCCCTCTACCTACATTTCTCCTCCATCACTTCCGTCATCTACATTTCTCCCATTTTTCCCCGAACTACTCACAATCCTCATCAAGTTCACGGAAATCAGTCATGCCTCACTCCCTAACCCGTCCCCGCAACCTACAAACTACCCCCTTGACTTCCTCTACCTATAATTTTCTTTTCACTTACGTTCTACCTAATTTCCCATACTTAACCATTATTCCAATGTTTTCCCCTTTTAAACCATGAATCAATAAGAACATTCCACATGGAAACATGGAATTGTGACACATGACAACTCATGGAGGGAGACATGTGGAATATTATTATTAGAGACATGTGGAAATTTATTAAAAAGATACATGGTAGCATATGAATGGTTGATTCATCAATCACTGGGCATGAGATGGGTGACAACGGGATTCCAAAATTATTATTTTATTCGACAATTTTCCAAGGGTCGAATCCTCCAAGCTCCATAATTTCCTCTCTTCTCGTGTTTCTTTCTAAGTGATCAAACACCTAGTATTATATATCATGAATAATATAATATCCCAATGCATGCGTGATCGAATTTTTAACCAAAAAGTCGAATTTTGTGAAGGGAAGCATGAAAATCAATCCAAGGACAGAGATTTTCCCATCAACTTTGATTGACGGTTGATCCAGGTGGATATCGGTGGCCACCCACCTTTTCCAAATGGCTCAAAATGACTTTCTGACAATTTTGACAATTTACTATTTTTAGCAGGTTTTAACTTCCGGGGCCATTTTGAGGGTCCAAATGAAGGTTTTTCGAGATCAAGGTTCTCAAAGATAGCTAAAGGCATAATTGAGCTCCCAAAATGAATCTTTTCGACGATACCTTTCCAACGAGCTATCACACGCCTAAAACGAAGATCATATGCAAAAGTTACGGCCCCGGGAAGTTGATGTACTAACTTACCCAAACGAGACCCACATGACTTTTGGCATTTCATCTCCTAGGGTTAGGTTTTTGGATGTCTAGGACTTTTGGAATTCCCGTTTATTGTAAAAAGGGCCTTCAGAGCCTCATTGTAATCATCTTCTTGCAAATGCGAGTAGCGTCACATCTCTTCTCCGAGATAAGCTGCCACTATTCTAGCGAATCTTTCACTCTGTATATTTATAGTCTCTGTACATTTCTATGATTAATAGAAATCATGTATTACTGTATATCTGTGTTTATGGTTGCATCTCTGATACATTTATGTTATATTATTGAATGTCTGCAATATCTCTGTGCATTTCTTTATTATATCTCCGCTCTCATTTCGTGCCGAAAATAATCTGGATCAGTGGTATCAGAGCAGGCTATTCTTGATCGTTTTTTCAGTGCATGTCCCCGACGAGGTCCAAGTATAGCAAGTTGGGTCTCGAGCTTGTCTCTCTTGAAGACAATCGCTCTCGCACACCCAAGAAACCCTCAATGGCGGAAGAAAAGAAAAACGACAAAGCAGACGATCCTATCAATCTGTTGCTTGAGCAAGCTCTCAAGCGACAGAGGGACGAAATGATGGAGAATTTTTCCCACATCCTTCAAAGCCTGCCGATAGCATCGGGCACATCTTCATCAAGCAACCACTTTGGAGGAACCTCGCCTTTCAAGGTATAAGTTAACTTTGATATTCCTGTATTTGAAGGACAAATAGATGCAAAAGCCCTAAAAAATGGTTAACTCTGCTAGAAGGTTATTTCTCTGTTCACAATTTTTTTGACAAAGAAAAGATCACCTTCGCACTCCTTAAAGCTCTCCCTCATGTCAAACATTGGTGGGAAACTTACTGGGGGCAAAGTTCCACAGAGGAGTCTGGAATATATGGGGCCAATCCCACTTGGGATTTTTTCGTGGATGTGGTAAAAGAACAGTATTACCCTGTTGGCAACTGTGAGGACCAATACATGAGATGGACCACACTACGGCAAGAGAGGGGCCAAGCAGTTCCATAGTTCACCAATACCTTCCATACCTTGCGCACCAAGCTGGGTATCAAAGACTCCAAGTGACATTTGGTTCTGAAATACCGTGGAGCTCTACACAGATACATCCAAACTGAAATGGATATTCTGGACATTTCATCACTCGGTGCTGCTTATCTATATGCTGTTAAAATTGAGAAGAAATTTAAGCACCAGAACAAATGGGAATTTAGGTCTGCAAATCCACAACAACCAAAGTATGACAAAGACGACCTGAACAAACAGTCTCTTGAAAACTAGTCCAAGACACAAAAAAAAAGGGTCACGGGAAGACAAAGAAGGACACCGGAAAATGGTGCGAGTTCCACAAAATCCCTTGGCACAACACTGATGAATGTCGCTCAAAACAGTCATTGGTGGCCAAGATAAAAGACAAGGAGCCAAACCTTGATTCAGAATCTGATTATGAGAATAATGGTAAAAGACAGATCATCGACGCAGACCCCACTGCTATTGTCGCGACCGCAACAATTCAACCAGAAGAACCAACAGATCCTGAAGAAGGGGAGCACTTTTTTCATTCACAGATGTGGGTGAAGGGGACCCCGCTGCATTTTATTGTTGATAGCAGAAACCAGAAGAACCTCATCTCAGCAGAGGTCATCAAACAGTAGGGATTGTCGACAACACCACACCCACATCCATACAACATTGGGTGGCTTCGCCAAGGACGAGATCTCTGTGTCAGCCAACAATGTCAATTATCATACGACATCCAACCCTTCAAGGATGAGGTATTATGTGATGTTTCCCCACTCAATGTCTGTGATGTGCTCTTGGGCCAACCATATATGTGGAGACGCCATGTTATTTATGAGTCTTGACCCCATAGTGTCATTGTTACTTTGGGGGGTCATATCTATAGAATACCAGAGGTAGTTCCGACTATTTTTCCATCTAAAAAGTGCCACAAGGTAGTATCTCATACTGCAAAATTCAGCTTTTTCACAATTTGTTCAAAAGGCGAACAAAATGACACTACAACCACTACAGTCTTGCCCCAAGCACCTTCTATCCAACAGAAGCAAGTCGACAAGGCTGCAGCAAAGTGAAAATATTCCTTATGCACATCGTCCTGTCATGTATCTCTACTTGTTGAGAAGCCTCAACCGCAACAGGTTCGTGATAGATTTCCACAAACTGAGCAACACGACGTCTCCAACAAGACAAGCAACTCACCAAGATGCAGATTCAACAAATGTTTTTCCCTCTCCCCTGTGAACTCAACACAATGGATACCATTGCTTCCTAAGGAGGGAGGATTGATCCAGGTGGATATCGGTGGCCACCCACCTTTTCCAAATGGCTCAAAACGACTTTCTGGCAATTTTGGCAATTTACTATTTTTAGCAGGTTTTAACTTTCGGGGCCATTTTGAGGGTCCAAATGAAGGTTTTTTGAGATCGAGGTTCTCAATGATAGTTGAAGGAATGATTGAGCCCTCAAAATGAATATCCTCGATGATACCTTTCCAACGAGCTATCACACGCCTAAAACGGAGATCGTATGCAAAAATTACAGCCCCGGGAAGTTGATTAACTTACCCAAACGGGGCCCACATGACTTTTGGCGCTTCATCTCTTAGGGTTAGGTTTTTGGATGTCTAAGAATTTTGGCATTCCCGTTTATTGTAAAAAGGGCCTTCAGAACCTCATTGTAATCATCTTCTTGCGAATGCCCGTAGCCGTCACATCTCTTCTCAGAGATAAGCTGCCACCATTCTAACGAGTCTTTCACTCTGTATTTTTACAGTCTCTGTACATTTCTATGATTAATAGAAATCGTGTATTACTGTATATCTGTGTTTATGGTTGCATCTCTGATACATTTCTATTATATTATTGAATGTCTGCAATATCTTTGTGCATTTCTTTATTATATCTCCGCTCTCATTTCGTGCCGAAAATAATCCGGATCAATGGTGGCTAAGTGTTGATCTTGTTGAGGCCATAACTTGAGCTCCGAGTGTTGGAATAACACAAAATTTTTACTATTGGAAATTTATTTCGATTTAGAATATGTTAGCATAGGTTTCAAATGTTGAAAGTTGATAAATTTTTCTCAGAAATTAAAATATCAGTCAACTGCATTTTTAATGGGTCTGTATGACAACTCAACTTCATGAGCTCATATCTTGAGATCAGGGCGATGGATTTGAGAAACTTTTATATAGATGGAAATATGAGATGATGAAGAGCACATCATAAGTGATTTTTATGGATAAAAATTTGGTTTTCATTTGCAGAAAATTAAATTACAGTCGCCCTCATTTGATTAAAAAAAATCAAATTTAAAAAAATAAAAGTTTAATTAAAAAATATTTTATTAAAAAATGAGAGGGACCCACTTTTAATATACTTTTATTAATGATGTGAATTCATTAATGAGGAATTAATGAGACATTGATTAAAGGGAATGTTTCAAGAAGTAATTTGTATAAGAATTTCTAGAAGGGAGAAACCCTAACTACTCAAGTACTTATAAAATCTCTTCTTAAAAAGGGAAGAGAGGCTTCATCAAAGGGTCAATAATCAGTATTGTTAAAGGGGCAGGGAAGAAGATCAGAGGAAGAAGAAAGTACAACCATGGATACATAATCAAGCTTCTGATCAAAAGAAAGAAATCTCCATCTTCTCTATTATTATTATTATTGTATTCTTCTACACCATTTCTCATAGTTTTATGCTCGAATCGCAGAGTTGGGCACAACGTTGAGTTGTTGAGTGTTCTTCTTATATTCTTCTAAGATATTTTCTTATATGATCATGGAGTATTTTTAACCACATATATGGCTATAAAATCTTTTGTAATGAATAACATCTTTCATGAATATAACTCCACAAAGAATTGTTTTGGGGTTGATATCGACTGTGTTTATACAAAGTATTTGAGGTTGACCTATCAAATTATTTTTTGATCTTGATTGCAGTGCTCTATTAAAATTATTTGAGATGATCAAATCATTCTCTCCTATGAAGAATATATGGATGTATTTATATATTATTAAGAATATTGTGTGTGATGTTAATCACAATTTAATTCTGATGTTAAAGCCCTTATTCAATATTTTCTAATTAAAATATTTTTTTTTCATATAAAGATCATATTGGGTTATTGAAGAACCATTCTCATATAAATCCAACCAATAAATATTTGGGGTTTGTTTTCTAGCACTCTCCCTACTCCAAGATATTCAAAGATATATCTTTTAGCCAAAGAAGAGAACCACCTCTCTAAAAACGAAGGGGGGACTATGTCCTCACGAGGTTGTCGTTCCGGTCCTAACAGATTCAAGCGTCAACATTTTTAGCGACCATACTTATTTTCAAGATATTTGAGAAACAAAAAATATCCATGGCTCAAAGTTTTGAGAAGATGATTTAAGAAACAAATTTCTTATTTTAAGCATGGCTCATCTTTTTTGTAATTTAAAAAAGAAACGAGATGCACCAAAGATTCGAGAGAATGAATTCCTTGGGTATTTCATTGAAAAAATTCAAAATGAAAGGTTTCATTCATGTCATAATGTTTATTTATATTATTCATCAATCTCATCAATGGTTTTGCAAGACTTAGCAAAAGAGAGAAATACTCAAAGAATGAGGTGGTTTCATAATACCCCTTTAGATCTACCAGAAATAGACTTTCAAATGACCAATATTCCTATTGAAATTTTTTCTACATTCTTTGGGATGCTTCAGAATATGCCGATCAACACTTGATTAATTTTAAAGGTACATGTTATGATTTCAACTTCACTGAAGACGATATTACATGTAGATTATTCTTACAAATCTACGAGAGGGTGCTCTTGAGTGATATAGTTCATTAATGCCTAACTCTATTACTAGTTGGGATATGTTAGAAGATTCATTTACAGAAAAGTTCATCCCAAAAGTGCATTCATGTGTTTTTGTTGATGTTTTAAATGTTGTTTCCCACCCATCCTCTCCCATGTGGAAGCAAGATAACGGAATGACCAATTTTGAAAAATAATCTAATCAAAGAGTGGATGAAATTTTTAAGTCAAGTTATGTTGCTGAAGATAAAGATGAAAATTCCAAATTACAAGAACAAAATTTCAGCCTCCTATATACTTTATATGAAGATATTCAGGGATGGTTTTAGGGGCTAAATTTCGCTCATGGGCTAATTTTCCAAGGTTTTTCTCAAAAAAATATTCGCTATTCTAAAAATGATTCGCCCAAATTCTATAGGATAAAATTGGTTTTTACCTTAAAAATCACCAAAATTTTATACAAACTATATAAAATCCCTAAAAATTTGAATATTTTTACAAAAATATTGTCTAACATTTTATAGTTGGCATATGAAGGATTAGTAAGATTCGCTAAAGTTCCTACATTTTAAAATAAATTTCCATCCTTAAAATCATCCCTGAAGATATTTCAAGTGACAAATTTGAGAATGAAATTGAGGAGCCTCCACCAAATAAACAAGAAGATTTCAGCCTTCTGATAAATGATGAAACATCACAAGAGAACTTGCAACAAAAAAAATGATGGAAGAAACGAATCTTGAAAAGAATGATGAACAATATCACATTTACAAGAAAGAAGAATATTTTCAAGAGATTTTTGATAAATCAATAACCATGGAAGTGCTTGTAAATAAAGAAAATGATGAATGCATTCTTATGTCGAAAACTCCTCAGCCAAGACTTAATTTTATTGAATTATGGTTCCAGAGCATTGTTGATCAAACAACACAATCAAATCTTCACCATACTTGGTATAATTTTTCTCCAATACATATAGAGAGTGCCCCTGACTCATTGGTATAAGTCCCAACTTATCTCAGAATTTTGGAGTTCATTCCACAAATCAGATCAATGCTTGAATGGCTCCATTGGAAATCTGGCTACACCTAAGGTGCCCCTTTCTTTCAAGTAAGTTAGGGTAGGTAGATCATGTATGTACATACTTTGTTGCTTCAGTTCAGTGTTTCATAATAAGGTAGTCTTTATATTGAAGTTTGAAGATAACTCCATGAAAGAAAAATAATTACAAAAAATTATTTTGAAGATGAATCCATAGCCCAACGGAGAAGGTAACTGGTCTTAAGATTTTTGTGTTCTTAGCAACCCACAAGGGGTCATTGTCCCGCAGTTGGATCCAATTATTGACTAAAATTTGGTAATCTTTATTTTCCTGCTCTTGGATTCATAAAAATCCTTGATATCAAAAGAAAACATTTTTTAACTTTTATAAGTTCACTCTACAACCCCCAGTTTTAGCTTCACCACACTTTTTTCAAATAAAAAATCTGTTTCTGTATGCCTAAATAACTCAATATCTTGTCCAGAGGTCCGATTTTGAAGAATCTTTTTTAGTATCATGTTCGTCTCTCCTCTCCTATATTACAATGCTACCATACTTTGAATTTTCACTCAACATCTCTCTCTCCATACTTAGTCATTTTTCAGTATTCGTGGGTTCACGGGTTGGTAGACTTATACATCCCCTTACCTCCTTACACTTCCTCACCCCCTCTTCTGCTACCTACATTTCTCCTCTCTCACTTCCGTCATCTACATTTCTCCCCTTTTCCCCCTAACTACTCACAATACTCATCGAATTCGTGGACACCGGTCATCCCTCACTCCCTTACTCACCTCACTTCCCAACACGTCAACCCGTCCCCGCAACCTACAAACTACCCCCTTGAATTCCACTACCTACAATTTTCCCTTCACTTACTCTTCCGCTTGATTTCCCATACTTAACCATTATTCCAATTTTTTCCCTTTTTAAACCATGAACCAATAAGCACATTCCACATGGAAGCATGAAATTGTGACACATGACAACTCGTGGAAGGAGACACGTGGAATATTATTATTAGAGACACGTGGAAAGTTATTAAAAAGACACATGGAAGTATATGAATGGTTGATTCATCAATGACTGGACATGAAATGGACGACAATGGGATTCCAAAAATATTATTTTATTCGACGAGTTTCAAAGGGTTGAATCCTCCAAGCTCCATAATTTTATCTCTTTTCGTGTTTCTTGCTAAGTTATCAAACACTTAGTATTATATATCATGAAGAATATAATATCCCAATGCATGTGGGATATAATTTTAAACCAAAAAGCCAAATTTTATGAAGGGAAGCACGAAAATCAATCCAAAGGCTCATGTGTTCCCATCAACTTTAATCGACGGTGGCTGAGTGTTGATCTTGCGGAGGCCATAACTTGAACTCTGGGTGTCAGAATAGCGCAAAATTTATACCAATGGAAATATATTTCGACGTAGAATATGTTGGTACAGGTTTCAAATGTTGAAAGTTAATAATTTTTTTTCATAAATTAAAATATCAACCAGTTGCATTTTTAATGGGCATGCATGACAACTCAACTTCACGAGCTCATATATTGAGATCTAGGCGATGAATTTGGGAAAAATTTATCGTTGGAAATATGAGATGATGAAGAGAACATAAAAATTGGTTTTCATGGATAAAATTTGGTTTTCACTTCCAAAAAATTAAATTACAGTGGTCCTCTTTTGATGAAAAATTAATCAAACTTTAAAACATAAAAGTTTAATTAAAAAAAACAATTATTAAAAAAGGAGAGGTACCCACTTTAAATATACTTTTATTAATGATCATTCATATATGAGGAATTAATGACACATTGATTAAAGGGAATGTTTCAAGAAGTAAATTGTACAAGAATTTTTAAAAAGAAGAAACCCTAACTATTCAAGTAGTTAGAAAATCTTTACTTCATCAAAGAGCCAATATTCAGTATTGTCAGAGGGGCAAGGAAAAATATCAGAAGAAGAAGAAGGTACAACCATGGATACACAATCAAGCTTCTGATCAAAAGAAAGAAATCTCCATCTTCCCCATTTTTTTTATTATTGTATTCTTCTACACCATTTCTCATAGTTTTATGCTCGAATCTTAGAGTTGGGCACAAGGTTGAGATGTTGAGTGTTCTTATGTTCTTCTAAGATCTTTTCTTATATGATCATGGAGTATTTGTAGCCACATATATGGTTGTCAAATATTTTGTAATGAATAACATCTTTCATGAATAGAACTCCACAAAGAATTGTTTTGGAGTTGATCTCGACTGTGTTTTGTAACCCAGAGTTTTGAATACAAAGTATTTGAGGTTGACCTATCAAATTCTCTTTTGATATTGATTGCAGTACTTTGTTAAAATTCTTTGAGATGATCAAATCATTCTCTCCTATGAAGAAAATATTGATGTATTTATATATTATTAAGAAGATTGTGTGATGTTGATCACAATTTAATTACGATGTTGAAGCCCTCCTTCAATCTTTTCTGATTAAATGACTTTTGTTGCATATAAAGATCATATTGGGTTATTGAAAAACCATTCTCATATAAATCCACACAATACATATTTGAGGTTTGTTGTCTAGCACTCTCCCTACTCCAAGATATTCAAATATATATATTTTATCCAAAGAGAATAACCACCTCTCTAAAAACGAAGGGGGACTAATGTCCTCATGAAGTTGTCGTTTCGGCCCTGATGAATTCAAGCTCCAAAATTCTCCCTCCATGGATGTTCTAGCTCCAAGCTCTCTTTCTTTATTTCTCTCTACTTGTTGTTCATGCCAGAAACTTGTCTGCCTAAAATTATTGTAACAACCCGTACAAATTTCCTCCCCTTTGGGTGTCTTTTTTGACTCACACACTTCCCCAAGCTAATTATACTCAGCCCCTATGCTCCCAATCACTATGGGATGTGACTTCTCACACCCACCCTCTTACATGCATTTAATGATTGAGTTTTGGGGACACTCAATCAGAAAATAGAGTTGAATACATAATGATAATAAAATTCAGGAATGTGGGTGGAATTAATAGACATGGGTTATTCTCCCTTGGAACCTTCTCAGGAAATCTCCTAGACCTCTCCCCTCTCTTGTGAATTAATTCATCCTCCATCTCTATCCATGTCCCCTTAGCAACGTGCATCACATTTTATTATTACAATTCAAAAATACATTTCTCATATACATTGCTTCACCGTAGCCACACATTATATCTATATTAAGCATTAATTAAAATGAAAATTATAGTGGGGATGTTATAGTTTTGAAATTGGGCGTTGCATCTATCATTTTCAAAGTTTTATGAAAGTGTGCCAAGGCATCAACAACAAGTCCATTTTGAGCATGCCCCATAATTATTGCATTCCATGAGACAACGTCTCTCCTTGATAAAGTGCTGCTACATGGGCACAAGATGGCAGGACACTCACCATGGTAACCAAGTCACATTGCACACCTGCCACTTTCATCTGATAAAACAACCCCAAAGCCTTATTTTCATATCCATTTTGGGCATATGCTGCAATCATTGCATTCCACGAAACCGCGTCTCTTTTGGGAATTTTGTCAAATAATTGTAGTGCATGCTCTATACTCTCACATTTTACATACATTGCTACAAGAGCAGTCCCCACAAAAACATTTGACCCAAATCCTTTTTCGATAATGTAATCATGGATATGTTTACCCTCTTGCAGCGCTCCTAAGTCGACACATGTGGGGAGAACACTCACCATAGTAACCTGATTGGGTTTCACTTCTGTGATTTGCATTTGACAAAATATTTCCAAGGCCTGATGGGAATATCAATTCCAAAAATACTCTCCAATCATAGTCGTCCATGAGAAGAGATCTCGCTCAAAATTTTTGTCAAACATATGACGTGCTTTCAAGAGATTCCCACATTTCGCATACATATCTCAAATTACATGCAAAAAAAGTCGTGAGCTTCTCTTGTCTATTGATTCTAAGCCACCTCTCTTTTTTTGAACCACTGAATGCTTTGACTTTGTGCCATGTGCTTGATGATCCATCCACGTGTCTCTTTTCGGATGTCTGTCATTGGTTGCAGAGGACAAATGTGTTGGGATTTCGTTTATTTTGGAGGTCCAATGAATATTTGAAATTTTCCTTCACAAGCTCCAAAAGAATTTTGGTTGCACAACCTAGGTTTTTATTTTATAGATGGAAATATTTGAAAACTTGGCCACCATGGAGGGAATTACCTTTCACTAACCAAAGTTTAAAACTTTGATATATGACAACCTTTTGCTTTTCAAAGTCTAGGAATATGGGTTAATATTTGACAATATAAGACTTTGGCTCTAAGATTTTGAGAAGGCAATAAAATAATTAATAAAGTATCAACTATGGTGGGGTCTTTATATAGGTTTTAGGACTAAATATAATCAAAGATTAAATTATTCGAGTATGGGAAAATTTCTCAAGGTTCAAACAATTCACTGTTATAATGGTACTCAGGGGCTCGTTAGAGTACCAATTGAAAGAACAAGAAGATGATCGAGACAAATTTATGAGACTCATAGACATGATGAAATTTCAGGATCAAAATTTTGGGGCTAAGACATTTTTTTTTTTTTTTGGTTACAACATGGATAAATGTGATACTTGTCAATGCAATGAAAACGAAACAATCAAAACTCCATGCACACTCCAACAACTCATTATTCCATCGACCGTATAGACAGATATTTCTATGGACTTGCTAGCACAAATTTCCACCCTCAAATTGAGTTGATATAACTTGTCATTATAGCAATGAAAACTTGGCTAATTAAAGGAGTAAAACCCTAAATTTTCACAGGCTAGACCCCTCTCTATTTGGGCTAGTGCTTGCTAGCCTCAGGGGGGAGTCCCTAAGAGCCCTAAGTACCTTGTTGTCTTTTAGGACTGATTTTCTGCGTTTAAACCCAAAAACCAACGAGTTGTTCATTTTGGGCAGTGTGCCAAACAATCCAAAAACGATGAGGTAAAATGGTTTTTTCGCTTGGATGGTTCTTGCAGGGTTAGCGCAATGATTATAGAATGGAAATAGAACAAAAAACTACTCAAGAGACAAATAAAATCACCATGAAAAATTCAAAAAAATGACAAACCAGCTTGTAAAGTTCGCAAAATACTGACAAGAAAAAGGTTAGAGAACAAAAACGAGATTTATTTAATGATAAGCTTGCAAGAGGGTTAGTTGCACCACAATTGACAAGTCCACAATTGATTCAATGATTACTTTGCTCAAAGAATGAGTCACTAGAATGAGAGAGAGAGAGAGAACAAAAAACTATGCTGCTACTGCTAAGAACCGACCATTAACCAATGAAGACCATTCGATATATAGGAGAGGACTGTGAAGAAAATATGAGTTAATGCACATGAAGTAACAAGTGTGAGTGAGAAATTTAGGAATTAATGCACATGAGGGAATAAGTGTGAGTGAGTAATGCACATGGGTGAGTTATGAGTGAGAGTATTTGGAGGATAATTTTAGCTTTCCAACGCATGTTAAATTGCTAAATTTGGCCAAGGGATGAGGGAGTTATGAGTTAAAGGGAAATTCATCTCATTTTTTAAGGATTTCCTAAAATTTAGGAATTTTGCATTTAAAAGCAATTTAGAGATAATTTTTAGAAACTTGTTGCATGGAAAGTGAGAATATGGAAAGTGAGAGGAATAGAGTGAGAAACATTATCCTTGGAAGGCTAAAATTTCTCCAAATAATGCCACTTCACACATGCACCACCTTTTTAGCTTAATTAATTATCATTTAATACATAATATTTGGAAAATGAGCCCTTGGTCCATGATGCCATCTAGATGTCACATCATCTTGATACTCTACCACATGATGAAATATGAGCTTGCCACTTGTCATTGCTGGAGATGATGATCACTGTTAAAAATAGAAATTTCAAAAAATAATCCGGTCCCAAAAATTTGAAACTTGTCGAAACAAACCCAAACTCTCCACAAATGCTCAAAATCACTTGGAGACCACTATCATGTGTCTACTACTAAAAATAGACAATGTCAAAAATAAAAATTCCTTGCATGCCCATGATATTATACTCATTGAATTCGATTTTCTATAAGGAATCTGAATCCGCAATCAGAATCGACATGCAAGCCCTGTGTTCAACCTGCTAAAAATAGAAATACATGTCAAATCATCATGGAAGAGGTCCAAAAAAATCATAATGTCTCAAGGATCAATAATACGCACTCAGAATCTAGATCCAAGCCCTAGAGCTAAAACTGCTAAAAATAGAAATCTCATGCATGTCGCTTAGAAAAGTGTTATTGAGCCTAAAATCATGCAAGGACAATCTCTATGTGCTTAGAACTACTCCAAACTGTCAAGAGACCCACTCAAATTATCTCTTAAAAAGTAGCAACACTTGTCATATGTAGACATTTCTCTCAAATGCAAAGGAACACAAGCTAACTCTAATTTTGAACAAAATAACCCTGTACCAATCATATACTTGCCTCTGATGGGAAACAACCTCTTTCTCAACACAAGTGATAAAATATGAGAGAATCTTAGAAATCCAGCCAAAATAGTGCATGTTGGCTCTTAACCTGCAAGATTTTCAAGGGTGAAAATCTTAGGGTTTACAAGACTTCATTGTTGGCTTACCCAAATCGTGTAATGGTTCGTCTTTCCATAATCTCATTTCTGTGCTCTCCAACATCAATTCACCGCATCCAAAGTGGCTCAAATTTTAATAAATAATATTTTCAAACTCCATGGTATGCTTCACTCTATTGTCTCCCACTGTGATCCAACTTTCACTAACAATTTTTGGTAAGATTTGTTCAAGCTCCAAGGTACCCAATTTCATATCAACATAACTTATCATCCCTAAACAAATGGACAAACTGACACTATCAAGAAGTGCTTGGAAACATATTTTTGGTGTTTTGCGTCCGGCAAAAAAATTCAATGGGATCAGTGGTTATCGCTAACTGAATGGTGGTACAACACATCTTTCCATGCTACCACTTACATGACTCCCTTTGAAACAGTCAACGGTCAAAAGCCATCGTCTAATCTATCCTACATGCCCGATGTATCCAAGGTTCAAGACGTCGACCGCACACTTACAGTATGAGCTACCATTCTCCATACCTTCAAATAAAATTTGGTCATAACTTAAAATCACATGAATAAATAAGCATATCAAGGTCGTTCATAACGTTAATTTGTTGAAGGGGACCAAGTGTTTCTTCGTCTCCGACCTTCTAAGAAAACTTCACTTAAAGATGAACATCATCAGAATCTCGCTCCTAAGTTTTATGGTCTTTATACAAGTATCAAGCACATGAGGCTTGTGGCCTACTAGTTATCTCTCCCCAGTTACTCGATTCTCCAACCCGTTTTTCATGTCTTTTGCTTAAAGAAAATGATTGGAACTAAGTGCCAAACTCAAACCGATCTCCCTGAATTTGATGAAAAAAGCTCCATTTGGTTGTAGCCCCAAGAAATCTTGGATCACCATGAGTTTCATCTCCATCAACACACCATCAATGAAATTTTAGTTCAGTGGAATGATGCACCACCAAAAGATGCCACATGGGAGCCAACTACCATTCTGCAACAATTTCCCCATCTCAAACCTTGAGAACAATGATGTTTTTCAAAGGGAATGATATGTTAGAGACCTAACCTCCTTAACCCCTCACTTAGGTAGAATAATACATTTTCTATGTAATAAAAACTCACATTAGTAAATAAGGCCTATATAATAATGTGAACAAATCTAATGTAAGAAGACTTAATAGAAGTTTCCACTACTAAAAAGATCTTCTTCTAGAATATTCTTTAGAAGATATAACTAGTATAAATAAGTGTAAAATGTTGATACTGAGAGGGGGGTGAATCAGTATCAAGTACAATTTAAAAACCTTTTTCAACTTATACTTAAACCATTCAATTATATCCAATGAGCAATGAACAATAGTATAAGAGTTACACCAATACACCACAATACACC